>SJYC01131904.1:0-12494 GCA_006408675.1 Madoqua kirkii
GGATTTTCGAGGCAAGAGTACTGGAGTGGGTTGCCATTTCCTTCTCCAGGGGATCTTCCCAACCCAGGGATCGAACCCAGGTCTCCCGCATTGCAGGCAGACGCTTTACCGTCTGAGCCACCTCTGCAGCTTCCTTGGTGGCTCAGAGGTTAAAGCATCTGCCTCCAATGTGGGAAATCTGGTTCTATCCATGGGTTGGGAAGATCTCCTGGAGAAGGAAATGGCAATCCACTCCAGTATTCTTGCCTGGAGAATCCCATGGACAGAGAAGCCTAGTAGGTTACAGTCCACGGGGTTGCAAAGAATCGGACACGACTGAGCGACTTCACCTCACCTCTGTCACTAAGGCTGATTTAGCTACTGGCACAGTTGAATGTCCAACCTGTCATTAACAGAGAGCAATGCTAAACTCCCAATATGGCGCCATTCCTCAAAGGGGCCTGTTGACCACTTGGTAGCCAGTTGATTTCCAACCTGGACAGGGCAATACTTCAACTTGACTGGGATCAACAGATGTGTGTGGTGTGGGTTTACCTTTGTTGACTACTGCGGCTCAGTAAGCACCCTCCCAGAAGGCTTATAGAGCACTAGAGTCACTGAGATGGGATCTTACACAGCATCAACTCAGACAGGGGGGCCGTCTTTACAGCAAATCAGGCATGAGTATGGGTAGATAACCACAGGATGCTCTATCATATACTGCACCACCCAGGAGATGTTGGCACAATAAAGCAGAGGAAAGGCCTGTAAATGGTGCAGCTGATGCCCCAGTTTGGGATTCCAAACTGTAAGGATGGGATTCCATCTTTTAGGACATTGTCCATCCTCCAATTCAACGATGATTAGAAGGTGCTGTGGCCTCATAAGTAGGCTATGTGCATCTAGGAACCAAGAGATGAAAGCAGAGTGGCCCAGTCCATATCAAGTCCATTGATTCACCGGGGGAATGTGTGCCTCTGGTCTGCATAATATGGATCTACAGGTCTGGATTCTCAGAAGAGGAATGCTTACATCAGGGGACACAGTAAGGTTTTCATTACACTTTAAGATTCAGTGGTCTCCTGGTCTCTGGGCTCCTTATGCCAAGTGACTTAGCAGGCAAAGAAAGTGCCACCATCCTGGCAGTGGCAACAAATCCCAATCATTAGAAGGATGCAGAGCCACAGGTATGCAACCCAGAGAATCCAGCTCCCACATCATCCACTGAGGAATCTGTTGGTGCCCATAACGCCCAGGGGTAATGGTAAATGGACAAGTACAGCAGTCACAGCGTTAGAGGCCATGGTAACCCAGGGGTCAGACCTCCCATGAATGAGGGTCTTTATCACCTCACTGCGAACGGCAACTAGACAACATGGGTGCTAGCCGAGGGGAGTCTATGAAAGCTGGTGGAGGAGGAGTAACTACTATGGCTTCAAAATCAACTTTCAGCAGCAGTAGGGGCTAGAGTTCTCCTATCTACCCCTTTAAGTTTCCCAGAAAGCATGACCCCAGAATCCTGGACAAGCTCTTCTCAAGTGGAGTCAATTCATCATATGAAGTGAAGTGGCGCAAAAAGCAGACTGTGGGAAATACTGCCCTGTTCTACCCAGATGCTCTTTTGGAACCAGCCTCCTCAGCGCCCCCGCCCCCGCTGCTGATGGCTCACAGCTGTGTCCTCGGGTACAGTGAACACTGTCATTGCCCAAGGTCATGCTTCTTCCCTAGGGAAGCCTGCAGCCAAAGACCAAGACCTAATCTGTGAGGTCTCAGGTCCAAGAATTCCTTCCTCTGCAGTCCTTACAGTTTACCTCTTGTTATTACTATTGCCAGCCATGCGATGCAGCTGGATTAAGAAGAGAGAAAGGCAGTGGAGAGAAGGGAACGCTTGAACACTGTTGGTAGGAATGTTCATTGGTGCAGCCATTGAGGAAAACAGTATGGAGGTTTCTCAAAAAACTAAAACAAAGTTACCATATGATCCAGCAATCCCAGTCTTGGGCATGTACCCAGAGGAAACCATAATTTGAAAACATACATGCATCCCAGTGTTCATACTAACACTGTTCACAATAGCCAAGGCACGGAAGCAACCTCAGTGTCCACTGACAGATGAATGGAAAAAGATGTGTTACATATATACAATGGAATACTATTCAGCCATAAAAAAGAATGAAACCTTATCATTTGCAGCAACATGGACAGACTTGGAGTGCATTATGCTAAGTGAAATAAGTCAGACAAAGACAAATTATGATATCACTTGTATAGAGAATCTAAAAAATACAACAAACTAGTGAATATAACAAAAAAGAAGCAGACTCACAGATACAGAGAGCAAACTAGTGGTTACCAGTGGAGAGAAGGAAGTAGAGAGGGGCAACACAGGGAGTGGGGATAAAGAGGCACAAACTATTAGGTATAAAATAAGCTACAAGGATACATTGTACAACATGGGGAACAAAACCAATATTTTACAATTACTATATGTGGAATAGAACCTTTAAAATTGTCAATCACTATACTATACAACTGTAACATATAATATTGCACATCAACTGCATTTCAATTAAAAAATTTTTTTAAATTTCAGAATAGGAAAAAAAAAAGAGAAAATCAGCATCAGACCTGAAGGCCACAGGCCTAACTTATCTGTCCCGGAAAACCTGATAAACAAGTTAAGCAGGCAGAGCTGCCTACATGACCCATGGGGCTTCACGTGAAATGAAAATGCAGGGTCCCTGTTCCAAAAGCAGGAAAAAAGTACTGTTCAAGTTACCAAAATATAGAATTTTTCCTTTAAAAAATGTTTTATGACCTCTAAAACACAGTAACAGTGATACATATGTAACAATATAAATGTACAAACTGCAAACAATAACATTTCAATGTCATATTATGTAGTACAATAAACGATACTTTGTTTTTTAAATTTTTATTTTATTTTATTATGGATCTTCCTGGACCAGGGATTGAATCCATGTCTCCTGCATTGGCAGGCAAATTCTTTACCACCGAGCCACCAGAGAAGTCTGATATTTTATTAATGTGATATCTTGACTGACCATATTTCTGTGGCTCACTTTTCTGCTTTTTCATTTATTAGGAAATCAAAATTTATACTTTTAGCAACTTCATTTTCAATCTATACAAATTAAAATCAACATCAGTCACTCCTGGCAAATGAGAAATTACAGATAACTTTGATAACTTCCTTGGTGGCTCAGACAGTAAACCGTCTGCCTGCAATGTGGGAGACCTGGGTTCAATCCCTGGGTTGGGAAGATCCTCTGGAGAAGGAAATGGCAGCCCACTCCAGTATTCTTGCCTGGAAAATTCCACAGACTGAGGAGCCTGGTAGGCTACAGTCCATGGGGTCGCAAAGAGGCAGACATGACTGAGCGACTTCACTCACTCACTTTGATAACTTCTAATTTTGAAAAGGATCTTTCTGCTGATGCAATTGTTACAAGAATTGTTATGAGTGTTTTTATAGGCTGTGACAACATTGGGATACATATCTAATCAATTATGTCAAAATATATTTTGAAATTCAAAATTTTCAGCATATCTAGACCTGATGATTCTGATAGAACATTTTTTTCTAAAAAATTTCTACACAAATCAGTTTCATGTAAAACTGAATTTAATCTTAAACATAAATTTATATAAGGCACTTTAATGTTTTGTCTGACATTTTCTGTAACTTGTACAAGTCACAGAAGAAACTGAAAGTGGCTTCAGGATTTATGTATAATATATTCAAAATGCCTGTTTATGTATTCTATTGCCGTATCTTCAACTGTAAGGAAAACTTAATTTAAAAATTGTCCTTTTGATTAATAATTGGTTCATCCAAAGTTTCCTGTGAAAACTGTATTCTTTTCTGCTGAACTCGATGATCTTTAAATTTAATTTCTATTTCTGAGCCTGTGGGTATTTCTCATGCAATGTTGCAATGGTTTTCAAAACTCGAGATTCTAAACACTTTGAGAAACTTTTAATAGCTCCCTGATGTGTTTTACTGCAACATCCATGTATATGCTTTTATTCTTAATAATTTACTGATAAATGCATATTGTCTGAGCTTGGACAAGCTGGCTCAAGTTGGAGAGTGAATGTTTGTATAGATGCTGCAAGGATGGGATCCAGGCACTGATGGGCAAGTTGCCCTCCCACTGCAGGTCCCAGGGTGAACCCCACACAGAGCCCCTCCTCTCTTCTCTTCCACAGCTGTGGCTTCTGCCACAGCCGCCACCATCAGCATCATCAATCTGGACCTCGGGGCTCTGCAGTGACCCGGACTGCCTGGCGCTGTGCGTGAGCGCCCTGGATTACCAGGGAACCGCTTGGGCTGCACTGCCTGCAGTCAGAGGTGCCAGCCAGCATTCCCTGTGCTGCTTGTGTGCATGCTCCACCATCCCATCAGATGTTATTTACACAACACAGGTTCATCTAAAAATAAAATGATTAAGAATTTCAAGACAGTGTCAACCAAGCATGGAGTCCTTCTGAGAGCGGGTCCCATGCCATTGCTGACACTGTATGCAGGCGTCAGGTTGCACGTCTGACCTGTTCATTAGGCAGCTGGTACCTACCTGCCTATACTGATTTCAGATGCTCTCAAAGCAGATGGGTCCTGAGACAAGGACGTGGGTGCAGGTTGTCATTTGGGAGGTGATCAGAGGAAGCACAGTGACTGTGAGAATGTGAGAAGGGGAAGTGGGGAAAACCAACTAAGGTCTGTTAATGGCTGGATTGTCCCATGTGAAAGTGGGGTGCAATGCTGCTGGGGTGGGGGGCTTGGGGGGATTACACAGAAGACACCTCAAATCAGCCTTCCACAGAGAGACCAGGGAGCTGAGCTGTCTTTCAATTTCCATTCCTCACTGGCTGAGGGTCACTCCTGTACTCCTGGGCCATTTACCCAGCCTGCCCCCACTTCCTCATGCCCCCTGAGCTAAGAATGCCTTGTGGCAGAGTCACGGGAAGTGGAGGTGATGTGGAAGCTATCTGCAGATGACCTCGTGGTGGACTCACGGCAATGGCAGGGGAGCGGCAACCTCTGACACTCCTGCCTTCTCCACATACCTCCTTTTCATTTATCCTCAAGTCTGTAATTAGCACTTAATTCGCCCCTTGCATTAGTGTTGCAAGTGCATCCAACTTTATTTTCTTGCTTTATTTATACCAGTGAAAAGGCACTTAGAAGCAAATTATGCTTGCCTCCATCTATCTCTCTACCTGTTTATCTCTGTGTTTATGGGGTACCTATCAACACACTATCTGGACATTCAGACAGTCCCATTAGATCAAATTCATTACCCAAGAGAAGGAATACCACTCCTCCAGCCCCGTGTAGAAGGCTCTTGCTCGGCAGCACACCGAGGGCCCCGGGAGGCCTGCCAGCCCCGAATCTCTTGTCTTCCAACTCAAGGAGAGGAACATTTTTGGCAAAGAAGTGAATCCCCTCCTGAAACTGGGAAGGGAGAGCTTGCAGACTCATTTGGAAGATCTATCAGAGGGTGGGTCTCAATATGTTGGGCATTTAAAATTTGAAATGATTTCAATTTTATTGCTCTCCAAATATCAAATTGAGCCCATTTTTCACAAATGTGGCTTTGCATGCTCGCTCTGAGCGCAGTTTTTATCAGAAGATTCCAGATGTTAACTCCTTCTTTCTCACCATGGAATGAGGAAGGGTGCCAAACTCAGAGAGTATCAAGCAGGTCTGTGTGCTGGGCCTATATGGCTGCTATGAGACCTGGGCATGATGGAGCTCTCCAGCCCTCCTGACTGGCCAAGCCCTGGGCCCCCTGCCCGCTGTTCTTGCCCTTCCTTCCAGCCTCTGTTTTCTGCCCTCGGGCCTCCCTCTGAGTTTATTGCCTGGTCCTGCCTGTCAGACAATAGTAACTGCCATGACTCTCCTTCTCCAGAGCTGGGATTCTGTCTCATCGCACTGTGGACCGTTTTGACCACACACCCAGTCAACCCAGGATTCTCAGAGGCCCCTATTGTCGGCATTTCTCCCTAGGGAGCTCAGGCAGGCCCAGATAAGAGAATCCAAACACTACTACAAGTGTGGAAATATAACTAAGGAAACCCTTGCCTTACAAAATCACCTAAGTCATAAAGATACACGCACCCCAATGTTCATAGCAGCACTATTCACAGTACCCAAGACATGGAGGCAACTTATATACCCATTGACAAATAAATGGATGAAGAAGCTGTGGTACATATACATGATGGAATATTACTTGGCCATAAAAAGATGGAGGTGAAAATGAAAACTTTGCAGCAACATGGATGGAGCTAGAGATTATCATGTTAAGGAAGTCAGACAGAGAAAGACAAATATCACATGGTACCACTTGTATGTGGAATTTTAAAAAAATTATACAAATGAACTTATTTATAGAACAGAAACAGACTCACAGACACAGAACATAAACTTATGGTTATCAAAGGGAGAAGGCAGGGAGAGATAAATTAGGAGGTTGGGATTAAAACATACACATAAATACGTATACATAAAATATATACATAAAACCGATAACCAACAAAGACCTGTTATGTATCACAGGGAACTATAATCAGTATGTTGTAATAACATATAATGGAATAGAATCTGAAAAACAATATATAGATTTAAGTGAATCACTTTGCTGTACATCTGAATCTAACACAACACTATAAATTATTTCAATAAACATTATTAAAAATTTTAAAAATTAAATGACATAAGTCATGTGTGTTAACTATATATTTTTTTAAATTAATTTAAAACTTTATTCTATTTTACAATACTGTAATGGTTTTGCCATACATTGACATGAATCAGCCACAGGTGTACATGATCTCCTAATGCCGAAGCCCCCTCCCACCTCCCACCCCACACCATCTCCCCGGATCTTCCCGTAACAGAACCTACAAACCAACAACATAGATGAGCAACATACTGAAGAAAGTTCTACCTGCCCAAAGATCACCATTGTTAACACAGGGTAATGTACACTTCATCAAATTTCACCATGCAAATATATACATATAAACAGATCTCTGTAAACAATATTAGGATGTGCTATATGAATTAATTCAAAAACTGCTTTATTCACTTAACAGTAGATCATATTTTCCAAAATAAAAATAGACCAACATTGAGTTTTTAGACGGTTGCCCAGTGTTTTGTTGGATGAAAACACTATCATTTATTAAATGTACCTCCTATGGTTCACTTAGGTCATTTGCAATTTTCTGCTATTATAAACTACACTGTAACAAGCTCACCTGTGTCAGTATTCCACAGTGACAACTTGCGACAATTGCTGGGTCAGCTGAAAAGCTTTTGACCCATGGCTGACTTTCCCTCTCACCAGGGGAAAGGAGGCAAGTACATTTCCAGTCCTGTAGTCACTGTATTCCCTTCCTGAAGCCCTCCATGGCATCCCCCTGCCCCAGAAAGAAAAACCAGCCCCACGCCTCCTCCTGGCCGCTAGAGCTACTGCTTGCCTGTCTAGGCCGCTGGCCTTTGAGTGGTCCCTGCTGCCATCATGGAGCACCGTCAGGGCTTTGGGTATGTGAGGCTCAGGGGGCCCTGTGACCAGACACAGCAGAGGTCACCCAGGACAGCTTCTTCCTGGGGCTCTGTAAATCCTCTCCCACTTTCACTTCTGTTCCTGCCAGTAGCTCCCAGAAACCCCTGCTCCCATCCCTGTGAGTCCTTAATGACAATGCCATTTAAACACTGCTGCCTCTGATTGCAGACAGGAAGGATCCCTCTGGCCTATGCCTTGGAGACCCTTCTGCACAGATACTGGTGACATTGTTTTGTTGTTACTGAACCAAACTTGGGTTCACTTGCCTACCTCACAGCAAAATCAATCTATTGACACTGGGTTGTGCATGAAAGTGCAGCATTTACTGCAGGGCACTAAGCAAGCTAAGGCAAAGTGGCTGTCTGAGGAAGCCTTACAAATAGCTGTGAAAAGAAGAGAAGCGAAAGGCAAAGGAGAAAAGGAAAGATATACCCATTTGAATGCAGAGTTCCAAAGAATAGCAAGGAGAAAGAAGAAATCCTTCTTAAGTGAACAATGCAAAGAAATAGAGGAAAACAGTAGAATGGGAAAGACTTGAGATCTCTTCAAGAAAATCAGAGATACCAAGGGAACATTTCTTGCAAGAATGGGCAGACTAAAGGACAGAAATGGTATGGACCTAACAGAAGCGGAAGATACTGAGAAGAGGAGGCAAGAGCACACAGAAGAACTGTACAAAAAAGATCTTTATGACTGGGATAACCATGATGGTGTGATCATTCACCTAGAGCCAGACATCCTGGAGTGTGAAGTCAAGCGGGGCTTAGGAAGCATCACTACGAACAAGGCAAGTGGAGGTGATAGAATTCCAAATGACCTATTTCAAATCCTAAACAATGATGCTAATTTGGAAAACCCAGCAGTGGCCACAGGATTGGCCGCAGGACTGGAAAAGGTCAGTTTTCATTCCAATCTCAAAGAAAGGCAATGCTGAAGAATATTCAAACTACCGCACAACTGTGCTCATTTTACATGCTAGCAAGGTAATGCTCAAAATTCTTCACGTTAGACTTTCACAGTGTGTGAACCAAGAACTTCCAGATGTACAAGCTGGATTTAGAAAAGGCAAAGGAATCAGAGATCAAATTCTGTCAACATCCCATGGATCATAGAAAAGACCAGGGAATTCCAGAAAAACATCTACTTCTACTTCACTGTCTATGCTAAAGCCTTTGACTGTGTGGATCACAACAAACTGTGGGAAATTCTTAGAGATGGGAATACCAGATGACCTTACCTGCCTCCTGAGAAACTTTTATGCAGATCAAGAAGCAATCATTAGAAATGGACATGGAACAACAGACTGGTTCCAAACAGGAAAAGGAGTACGTCAAGGCTGTATATTGTCACCCTGCTTATTTAACTTATATGCAGAATATATCATGAGAAATGTTGGGCTGAATGAAGCACAAGCTGGAATCAAGATTGCTGGGAGAAATATCAATAATCTCAGATATGCAGATGACACCATCCTTATGACAGAAAGTGAAGAGGAACTAAAGAGCCTCTTGATGAAGTTAAAAGAAGAGAGTGAAAAAGCTTGTTTTAAAACTCAGCATTCAAAATACTGAGATCATGGCATCTGGTCTCATCACTTCAGGGCAAATAGATGGGGGAAAAAAATGGAAACAGTGACAGACTTTATTTTCTTGGGCTCCAGAATCACTGCAGACAGTGACTGCAGCTATGAAATTAAAAGACGTTTGCTCCTTGGAATAAAAGCTACAAGCAACCTAGACAGCATATTAAAAAGCAGACATCACTTTGATGAAAAAGGTCTGTCTAGTCAAAGCTATGGTTTTTCCAGTAGTCACGTATGGATGTGCGAGCTGGACCATAAAGAAGGCTGAGCACCAAAGAATTAATGCTTTCCAACTGTGGTGCTGTAGAGGACTCTTGAGAGGCCCTTGGACAGCAAGAAGATGAAACCAGTCAATGCTAAAGGAAATCAACCCTGGATATTCACTGGAAGGGCTGATGCTGAAGCTCGAATACTTCGGCCACCTGATGCAAAGAATTGATTCACTAGAAAAGACCTTGATGCTGGGAAAAATTGAAGGCAGGAGAAGGGGGTGACAGAGGATGAAATGGTTGGATGGCATCCAACTCAATGGACATGAGTTTAAGCAAGCTCTTGGAGAGAGTGGGACAGGGAAGCCTGCATGCTTCCACGGGGTCACAAAGAGTTGGACACGACTGAATGACTGAACAACAAAAGGAAGGAGAATGGACAACTCATGCTCAAAAGATGCAACTCCCTGATGGTTTTCAGGGAAGGTTTTTTTTTTTTTAAATATTTATTTAGCTGCGTCAAGTCTCCATTACGGCATGTGGAATCCATAGTTGCCGCATGTGGGAACTAGTTCCCCAACCAGGGATCGAACCCGGGCCCCTTGCATTGGCACTGCAGAGTCATAGCCACTGGATCACCAGGGAAGTCCCCAGGGAAGGGTTTTTAAAGGGAACATTTGGGGTGTGGGTTGCAGCTTGTGGACTTTGTTCTGATTGGTTGGTAGTGAGGTAACAGCGTGGTGTTTCTGGAATATTAATCATCAATGTTCTGGTTCCAACCAGTCTGAGGTCTACGTGCTTGTGGTCAGCATGTAGGCACCATCCTCCACCTGGGTGGGGTCTTGGTTTCTGCAGAACAACTAAAAGATACATGTCACATTTTTATGTATATCCCTAGAGGAGGAACTAGGACTCTTTTATCACTGAACTATTGTCATTACTTTTCTTCCTTTGTTTCTGAGTTATCTCAATTCCCTAAATAGTAACTGTTTGAGTCTGCTCAGGGAAGGCCTAGAAGAGGAAACGATTTTTTTTCCCTACAAACAAGAAACATGGGCCAGGGAGGGACTTTTGTCTCCAGTATGGTCCCACAGGGTTCTGCTCAGTTTCATTATTCCTATTTCTAGGCAGAGCTGTCTCTTAAGGTAACATCATTATTTCATTTACAAAAGGCAAGTGACACTGTGTACCGTGTAGTTTCTAGGCCCCAGCTCTCCAAGGGGCTACATCACAGATTCGGTGGGCAGGGAAGGGGTGGGGATCTGACCAGAGAAAGAAAGAAGAGAGAGACGAAGCAGTTCTAAATTCCATCTGGAACCTTCCATGTTTGCCCCACACTACACACAAGGCTTGCCTCAGCTGAGGCAGAATTTCTAGGACACTAGGGAGCCCAGACTTTGCAGGAGCAAGTTTGCTCGGATATTGTGATTTGTAATAAGAAATAGATATTTGGTCTTAGAACGGTTCCTAGGACAGAGTTCCTAAAACCCTTGGAATTTCCTGTGATTAGGGCGATAAAGCTGCCTTTTGTGATATTAATGAGGTGACTTCTGGAAAGGCCTTGGTGGTTTTTTAAGTTGTGTCTGACTCTTGCTACGCCATGGACTGTAGCCTGCTAGGTTCCTTTGTCCATGAGATCCTCCAGGCAAGAATACTGAAGTGGGTTGCCATTCCCTTCTCCAGGGGATCTTTCCAACCCAGAAATCAAACCCAGGCCTCCTGCATTCATTGCAGGCAGATTCTTTACTGACTGAGCTATGAGGAAAGTCCATGGAAAGGCCTTAGGTAACCCAAAGATAGGGGCTGGTTGTCAAACAGCCCTGTAAACAAACCAGCTGGTTGTGTTTAGAGGGTAGGAACTTTCCATTTCATCCCCCTCAACCCCAGGGCAAAGGAGAGGACTGGACTTTGAATCAATCACCAATGGCCCATGATTTAATCAATCATGTCTAGCTAATTAAGTCTTCATAAACACCCAAAAGGAAAGGGTTCAGAGAGCTTCCAGGTTGGTGAACACATGGAGATGTGGGGATAGTGGTGAGCCCAGGCAGGGCAGGGAAGCTCTATGTTCTTTCCCCTAGACCTTACCCTACGTATCTCATCCATCTGTCTGTTCCTGACTTTAATAGCCTTTTATAATAACCTAGTAAGTAAAATGTTTCTCTGAGTTCTGTGAGCCGCTCTAGCAAATTAATCCAACCCAAGAAACTGGTAGGGGAAGCACACTGATTGAAACCGCCCACCCTGGCCAGGCACCATAGTAACCATCTGCATGAGGTGTTTTACAACAGGTGGTCCTGGTAAGGAACATGGAACTAATAAGCCACTACCAACAGGAAGAGTTTGGGAAAGGTCAAAAGGAGACACCACATGTCCGACCACCTCCCAGAATCCTCCTCTCTGGCACCCATCTTGGCTAAACAAGGTGTGTACCAGCAGGAAGGACTCTGAGTCAGAATGATTGGCTAAAGACAACCTGGAAACTAATCCCATCACCATAAAACCCGAGACTGTGAGCCATGTGGCAGAGCAGTTCTCCTGGGTTCCCTTACCCTACTGCTCTCCACCCGGGTGCCCTCTCCCATTAAAATCTTTTGCTTTGTCAGCACATGTGTCTCTCAGACAATTCATTCCTGAGTGTTAGATAAGAGCCCACTCTCGGGCCTTGGAAGGGGTCCCCCTTCTGGTAACAATAGTGATCATTACTGCTATTAGCACTGCTATTATAACTATGACCGTCCCATTTGGGGCCACGGCTTAGGAATCTCCCTTTCATAGACATTCACTGTCTCATCCATGCTTCACCCGGGTGCCCTCTCCCATTAAAATCTTTTGCTTTGTCAGCACATGTGTCTCTCAGACAATTCATTCCTGAGTGTTAGATAAGAGCCCACTCTCGGGCCTTGGAAGGGGTCCCCCTTCTGGTAACAATAGTGATCATTACTGCTATTAGCACTGCTATTATAACTATGACCGTCCCATTTGGGGCCACGGCTTAGGAATCTCCCTTTCATAGACATTCACTGTCTCATCCATGCTTCTAGGCTGTTGATCCCTTTAAAGACCAGAACTACATTTTGTTTACCAAAGGCAAATGGCAACCCACTCCAGTACTCCTGCCTGAAA
>SJYC01131906.1:0-15561 GCA_006408675.1 Madoqua kirkii
TGGGTGGGGTTCAGTCTGTCCTGTTGGGCTCAGAGGACAGGGCGATGGGCGGCAGTGGCAGGGAGGTTGACTGTTGCTCATGTAAAGAAAGCTCTCTCCCAGGAGTTTCCACCATCTCAGGTGGACGGTGAGCCCTGGGCCCTGGAGGCGTCCAGGGCTGGGCATCGGGTTGGGAACAGAGGACGAGGGTCACCCATCAGAAGCAGGAGGACGCGGCCTTTAGGCACCCTTCCAACATCAGTGTGCTGCGCCTCAGGCCACATGTCAGAATGTGGCCGGGCAGGGCTGGCCACCCTGCGCAGGGGCGGGGGGTGGCTTGGGGAGGTGGTCTGCTCCCGACCTCACAGGCACGGGGCTCTGTGCCCAGGGGGTCCCCGCCTGTCCCTAAGAGTGGAGTATCCTTCAGCAGCCCCACTGGTCCTACCCCCAGGCCCTCCCTCCAGGCAGTAACCCCCTCCTTCCCCGGCACAGAGGCGGCGCCAGTCCACTCTGTCTGCTGGGCTCGGTTTTGTCTGGACCAGGCCCTCGGGCTGCTTGGGGTCCAGCACGGGGACCAGCAATGAGCCCCCAGCGTTGTCAGGAGGCAGCAAACCCGCTCTGGGGTGGAACCCTGCTTCAGCTAGACTCTGAGAGCCTCCGAGAGCGGGAGCGGCTGGCGGGCGGGCAGCTCTGTGGTGTTTCTGCACCGTCTTCCTACCGGGCACCTTAAAGAGAGCCAAGGCCCCGCCTGCACCCCGGCCCACTCTGTGCATGTGGGAGCCACCAGACACCCAGCTGGTTTAGCAGCCCCCACGTGTGAGAAGCAGGGGCCTGGCCCCGTGTCCCCCAGGCTCGAGGGGAAGCATCACCTGGGGATCTTATAAATCATAGATCCTGACTCTGCAGGTCTAGGACAGGACCCCACATTCTGCATTTCTCATAGGCTCTGGCGGGCAGGCTGATGTTGCTGGTCTGCAGACCGCCCTTCGAGTAGTGGGTCTCTAGCCCCTTGATGCGGCTCAGTGCTGAGTCTTCTTTGGAAGGACTGATGCTGAAGCTGAAACTCCAATACTTTGGCCACCTGATGTGAAGAACTGACTCATTGAAAAAGACCCTGATGCTGGGAAAGATTGAAGGTGGGAGGAGAAGGAGACGACAGAGGATGAGATGGTTGGATGGCATCACCGACTCAATGGACATGAGTTTGGGTGGACTCCAGGAGTTGGTGAGGTACAGGGGAGCCTGGTATGCTGCAGTCCATGGGGTCACAAAGAGTTGGACACGACTGAGTGATTGGACTGAACTGAGCCACCTAATTCCTTCAGCTCAGCGCTCTGGGCCTGATTTCCCAGAGGGGATGCGGGGGACCACCGACCCGGGGCCAGCCTGCCCTGTTGAGCACGCCTTGCCTTTCGGGCTGCAGTCGTCACTTGCTGCTCGTAGATGTCAAGGTTCCGATGCATGAGCTCCAAGGCCTGCTCGCGGCTGGTGAGGGCCAGCGGGTCGGGACTCAGGAAGGATCGGTGCTCGTACACGGCGGCCACGTAGTGGGCAGCCTGGCGGGGCTCGGCCGGACAGCCCTCCCCGGCCGGGCCCCCCGGGACAACCACAGCCACGCAGCAGGTACACAGGAGAAGGGCGAGCTGCCGGCCTTCTCTGGACATGGCGCCGCTGGTCAGTCTAGAAGGGGAAGGGGTGAGGAGAGGACAGCTGAGGCCAGGATCCTGCCAGGACCCGACTTCCACAGATGCGACTCATTATTCCTGGCAACTAGACGTACCCGCCAGGATGCTGCAGCTCAAAGGGTTTGCTTCACGTTCCTAATAAAAGGGTGTGTGTTTCTCTCCAAACATGGAGCGAGGGCCCTTTAACAAAATGGCTCACCGTGCTAACCATCTGGTTCAGAACATTTCCAAAACAGACCCAGAGTTCGCGATCGTTTCCCCAGCGGACTCTTCCAGCTGCAGGCTTCAGATCTAGGCGATAATAACTAGTCTGACGGTTTTACATCCTGCTGTGACGCACCCCCACGCCCCACAGCCTGCCCTCCACACGCACACTCACGCTGCAGGTCAGCCGTCCATACCGGCTGTGACGGCCGTGGTCCTCAAAGTACAGCTCGGCTACCCCAGCCATAAAGCCTGATGCGTCACAGCTCTCCCTGCCTTTCGCTGGTTGGTAGTGAATATTCATACACGTCTATGAAGGCTTATCTATAAGCCTCCCCTTAGCCAGCACAACAGTCTTTAACGTGGTGCAGAGAAATTACAGACGGGCTGAAAGTGCCATCACAGCACGACTTCCCTCACCCCGCCTTGAACTTGAGAATTGCCATCATACACTGTGACTTTCTCTACTTCTGTCTCTGGTATTTCCAAAACTCCTGTTTTTTTTTAAGCATACTCATTTGGAAATTAAAATCCTTCAGCAGTAATAAAATGAAACTTTTTGAAAATAAATGAGAATTTTCTGGAAAGGAAACCCAGCTTTCTAGCTCTTCCTGTAAGAGATTAGAAGTATTCCATGTCACTTACAATGACACTTCTGTGTGTGCCTTTTCCCCCCAAGAATAGGAATTTTAATTTTAATAGTTCTGTGTCACTGGGCGTTTTTACACACAGTTCTGCCTTGAAAATCGACCTGGCCTGGCAGCCAAAGCCCCTCCCCTGGCACACAGATTTGCCGGGTGGTGCCAAGGCCAGGACCCGTGCTCGGTGGAGATGTGCCCAGGCTGACCAGCCACCCAGGAATCCAGCTAAATATCAAGACAGCAGAAACGGATCAAGAAACCATGTTCTGCTCCTTAATGAGAAAATGATGGCCCGCCCAAGTCTGACTCAGAGCCCCGGGGTTTGCATTCCAAAACCAGACTTTCCAGGCGCCGCAAATTTCCTTTTCTTGCAAAAGTTCCAAAAACAAAAGCAACTGTAACTATTTTCAACAGCGGGCTGGGCTCCGGGTGCTCCGTCAGACCCCGGACTCAAAGACTGCTCCGGCCAGGTGGCACGCCTTCCCCCGCTGCCCCAGCCCCTCGCAAACTGCTCCTCCTTCCCTGGGGAATAAAGGGTCCACCCAAACGCCAGGCCCAGGCGCGCTGCCGTGTAGGGAGGTCAGAACAAGGGGCCTTTGAGCCCGAGGTCAGGAGCTTTTGAGCAGAAAACAGAAGTGCAATTGATAAGCTTTCTTACTTGAGTTTTGTTTCTGAAGACCAGCAAGGAATAATTTTTAAAGTCTCAAAATCTGTTTAACATTCCAGCTCTGGTACCAGAATGATGATAATGGAGAGTGGTTTGTGGGGGGATACGTTTATCTTCAAAGTCACATTCATAATGTAAGGCCATGGCCTCCCTGAGTGAGTGAGTGAGTGAGTGAGTGAAAGTCACTCAGTCGTGTCTGACTCTTTGCGACCCCATGGACTATGGGGTCCATGGAATTCTCCAGGACAGAATACGGGAGTGGGTAGCCAGCCGTTCCCTTCTCCAGGGGATCTTTCCAACCCAGGGATGGAACCCAGGTCTCTCCCTAAGAGGGAGGAAAACGAGGCCGTGATGGGGGTGCGTGGGGGGCAGATGACCCGGGGCCGGGTGGGGGCAGGTCAGGAGGCCTGGAGCAAGGGCGCTGTTTGCAGAGCCCTCCTTTCCCAGCTAAGAGCTGCCCCTCACTGATGCGGGGACACAGAACCTTTGTTTACATCTCAGGAATTGCAATCTGGCAAAGCAAGGAACTCGCAGAACTGGCATGGTATCACCTTTCTTTCTATTTTGAGAAAATAAATTTAGATTCTTTACAAAGGGAGCCATCATTTCTGCGTGAACAGAGGTCAGTCAGGAATGCGCGGTTAGGCAGACTCAGCCAGGGAGTCACGCTCCCAAGGAAGCAAGCCTACTGAGGCGGCAGAGAATGTCACTCAAGTAAAAACAGGCCCCGCAGGGTCCCTGCTGCAGACGGTGCTGCCGCCACAGACGGTGCTGCCGCCACAGACGGTGCTGCCGCAGACGTTTGAACCGACGCCTCCGTGTGGCAGGAGCTCTGAAAGGCAGGGCTGGGGGCGGCCAGGATGCGGGGGCCTGGAGTTGGCTCGGGAGCCATGCCCGTGGCTGGGTGGGGGAGTACCCCGGGAGTACCAGGGCCCTAGAGTCAGGAGGTTTCTGGCGGCCCAGCAACTGAGCCCCGTGCAGAGCTGGGCAGGGCCTGGACCCGGAACACAGAGGTGGCTGGAGGCCTGTGTTCAGTCTGAAGAACAAGCTACAAGCTTCCTTCCATCGTAGGCATTTAACGTGAGACGAGACTTCAGGAAGGGCCCGGCGTGCAGGCGTCACTGAAGTGACACGTGATTCCCAGCCCCTGCTTCCTGTGACCCCTGAGCCGGCGGGGAGATGGCAGGGCTGGCGGGGAGATGGCAGGGCCGGCGGGTAGATGGCAGGGCCAGCGGGGAGATGGCAGGGCCGGCGGACACTCACTTCAATGTCCGCGTGATGCCTGCCCATGCCAGATGCGGGCGCTGGCCTCAAGGACCCGGGGGTGAAGCTGCCCAGCCCTTCCGAGTGGATCACCCACCACCATGTGTCAGTCTGACTCTTTGCGACCCCATGGACTATGGGGTCCATGGAATTCTCCAGGACAGAATACGGGAGTGGGTAGCCAGCCGTTCCCTTCTCCAGGGGATCTTTCCAACCCAGGGATGGAACCCAGGTCTCTCCCTAAGAGGGAGGAAAACGAGGCCGTGATGGGGGTGCGTGGGGGGCAGATGACCCGGGGCCGGGTGGGGGCAGGTCAGGAGGCCTGGAGCAAGGGCGCTGTTTGCAGAGCCCTCCTTTCCCAGCTAAGAGCTGCCCCTCACTGATGCGGGGACACAGAACCTTTGTTTACATCTCAGGAATTGCAATCTGGCAAAGCAAGGAACTCGCAGAACTGGCATGGTATCACCTTTCTTTCTATTTTGAGAAAATAAATTTAGATTCTTTACAAAGGGAGCCATCATTTCTGCGTGAACAGAGGTCAGTCAGGAATGCGCGGTTAGGCAGACTCAGCCAGGGAGTCACGCTCCCAAGGAAGCAAGCCTACTGAGGCGGCAGAGAATGTCACTCAAGTAAAAACAGGCCCCGCAGGGTCCCTGCTGCAGACGGTGCTGCCGCCACAGACGGTGCTGCCGCCACAGACGGTGCTGCCGCCACAGACGGTGCTGCCGCAGACGTTTGAACCGACGCCTCCGTGTGGCAGGAGCTCTGAAAGGCAGGGCTGGGGGCGGCCAGGATGCGGGGGCCTGGAGTTGGCTCGGGAGCCATGCCCGTGGCTGGGTGGGGGAGTACCCCGGGAGTACCAGGGCCCTAGAGTCAGGAGGTTTCTGGCGGCCCAGCAACTGAGCCCCGTGCAGAGCTGGGCAGGGCCTGGACCCGGAACACAGAGGTGGCTGGAGGCCTGTGTTCAGTCTGAAGAACAAGCTACAAGCTTCCTTCCATCGTAGGCATTTAACGTGAGACGAGACTTCAGGAAGGGCCCGGCGTGCAGGCGTCACTGAAGTGACACGTGATTCCCAGCCCCTGCTTCCTGTGACCCCTGAGCCGGCGGGGAGATGGCAGGGCTGGCGGGGAGATGGCAGGGCCGGCGGGTAGATGGCAGGGCCAGCGGGGAGATGGCAGGGCCGGCGGACACTCACTTCAATGTCCGCGTGATGCCTGCCCATGCCAGATGCGGGCGCTGGCCTCAAGGACCCGGGGGTGAAGCTGCCCAGCCCTTCCGAGTGGATCACCCACCACCATGTGTCTGCCACAGTCCACACAGAGGGTCCCTCACTCGCGACTCTGATGTGGCGAAAGCCGTACGCTTCCAGCAGAGACTGTGCTGAGGTTCAGGATGGGGGCCTGCCTAGTGACCCTCTCTCTCAGCCTGCAAGGGCGGACTGGACCCTACGATCACGAGGCTGAACGACCCCCAGACCTCGGGCTGTTTCTCCCTTCCAGCAGGTGTTCCAGAAATCCGGTGAGACGTTCCACCCTTTATGACAAACCAGGCCTGGGGTTAGAGGGCTCTGCCCACCCGCAGACTACTGTGAGTGCTCCGGGCGCCGCAGGCGGGCTGGGCATGTGGAGCGCACTCTCTACCTTGAGATCTTTCAACTGATGGTGAGTTTAGGGGACATTAACCCCACCACTACTGGCCGCTGACTGCACTTCATGCAGCAGTTGGCAATAAGTAGGAAGGAAAGACAGAGACAGGGGAGAGGGCAGGGAGGACCAGGGGTGGGGTGGGACAGGTTTTAGACCAGCAAGGGCTCAGAGAGACGCTGGCATCTGAAGAGGGTGCGAGAGGAGGGCTGTAGGCTCCTGGCGGGGAGAGGGCTCCAAGCAGAGGCTGCTTGGTTAGAAGCGCTAAGTGGGGGCTGCGGGGGTGGCTCGAGAAACAGCCCGAAGAGCAGAGGGCTGGGAGGCGGGGAAACGGAGTCAGAGGGCACCAGCTTCCCCAGCGATGCCCCCTCCTCTGGCCCCGTCACCACGGAGATCCAGGTAGAGCCTGCGCGCTCAGAGCGGCTCCTCTGCTCAGAAGCTCCCGGTGACTCCCCGGCGCCCCCACAGGGAGAGCCAGACGGGAAACGCGGCCGGGTGGAGGGACTCCACGCCAGCGTCCTCACCTGCCCACTGCCTGCAGAAGCCTCTGCTTCTCGTTTCATACGGAAGCATGCTCCTCGGATGCTCGTTCTGCTCGGGAAAGTTCCTGCGATCCATGAGGGAAAGCAATCAAAGCCTTAAATCATGACGTGGAAATCGATTTTGTGGAGATTTGGTAACACGTCAATCACGAGATATTTTTACACACAAGGAACTTGAATTTTCCATCTTGCTACATGAGTCACTTTGATAATTAGCTGTGTCTCCTTCCTAGCCTTGCTATTACAGTAGTGTCTTTTGCAATAAAATGAAAGGATTATTATGAAGGTATTCTTAATAAGATAATTTCAGAGGCGGGTATATACCTTTAACATTTTATATATAGATGTCCTGATTATTTTAATAAAAGAGCTTGTCACTTTTCACTTGCCAGGGAGAATAACAGTCCCCTTGTTGGGAAAGAGGCGGGAAGAGTTGGCAGAGAAAATGTTACATCCTGTGGAACAAAGCGGGACCAGCTAAGTCATCAGGAACAAGCAGAATACACCTTTGCATGCCTCCGACGGGACTCCAAGAAAAACACTGTGAAGCTCTAAATAGTTTTAAACCCGTTCTCATGAATTCTGTGATTTCCCTAAGTCCTTTCACATAAGCAAGTACGAGCATCTCGTAAGTCAGACAGAGGAGAAATATGACATCCCTTATATGCAAAATCTAAAAAGAAATGATACAAATGAATTTATTTATAAAACAGAAACATACAAACTGTGAGAACTCATGGTTTCGGGGGATGGGAGTGGGAGGATGGAGGGAAGGGACAGTTAGGGAGTTTGGGATGGACATGGACACGCTGCTGTATTTTAAGCGGAGAACCGACAAGGACCTACTGTGGGGCACAGGGAACTCGGCTCCATGTTAGGTGGCAGCCTGGATGGGAGGGGAGTTTGGGGGAGAAGGGATGCGTGTATGTGTGCGGCTGAGTCCCTGTGCTGCCCACCTGAAACCATCACAACGCTGCTAATCAGCTATGCTCCAAGAGAAAATTAAAAAAAAATTTTTTTTTTAAAGAAATAATGCCTATGGCTGATTCATGTTGAGGTTTGACAGAAAACAGCAAAATTCTGTAAAGCGATTATCCTTCCAGTAAAAGAAGAAAAAAAGAAAGTATGCCCATCTCCACCTAATTTATATAATCTGAGTTGAAAGAAGCCCCAAGGAGAATACTGGAAGGCCTCGCCTCAGGCTGGCCCCTGACAGGCCCTGGAGCAACGGAAAGCCTCACAGTGTTGGGGCTCAGGTTCCCGCCAGTTTCCAGCGCGGGGCTCCAGGGCCTCAGGGGGCCGCCGAGGGTGGTGCTGGGGTTCAAGACTGAGTACACATGGGACAGTGAGTAAACTACCAGGAACTTTGGGCTGAACTGGTAGGTCATGATTTCCCTTAAAAAACGGTCCAGCTGTTCTCACCAAACAAGAGAAGGATGCACAGAAGTGGGACCACGGGCCAGGCCTTGGACTGGCACCTCTTTCTGCCCACTGCAGTCATTTCTCGTGGAACACCCAATGAGCAGTCACAGGCCACCTGCACTGAAACAGGGCCACCTTTCTTCTCCTCAAACGGAATACTGTCTCTATAACTGAAGACAAAACCGCCCCTGAAATGCGTGGGTGTTGAATGAATGGAAGAAGGCTCTTTTTTTTTTTTCACTCTTGTGCAGAGAAGAGGGCCGTGAGGCTGAGCCTCCGGGTCTGCAGCTGCCACCCTGTGGGCAAACTGGGTACCACCGTCAGTGCGGATGCCAGGACAGTGGGTCCTTCTTAAGAAGTAAACGGGTGTTTCTCCCCCTCCTCTCCTTCTCCCTTTCATTTCTAACATTTCACCCATCTCGTTTACAGTGAAGAAACGAGAGAGCATTTGCTTTTCCAAGGTTGGGGTCTCATGAAAGCTATTTTTTTTTTGACTCTGCCATGTCCCTAGGACCTACTGCCTCTTGTGTATTCACAGGTGCTAAGTTAGCTGTGATTTCTAACAGCTGTGAGGGGGTGTGCACAGCAACACAGCCCACGGCGGACGCACAGGACTGCTCACAGGGAAATCTGGCCGAGGTAAAGCTCTACAGGGAATCTTTCATACGGACGCCGCCTTGCATCTCACATTGCATGCTAACAGTTTCAAACCACTTTAACATCCACTGTTTCATTTTATCATCCTGTCACACAAAGCAAGAAAAGCAGATGGTGAAACTCCACTTTCCTGGTGAGGGAGTCCTCCAGGACCAGTCAGTGGTGACGACAGAGAAAGCGGCTCTCCCGGCTCCTGGTCCAGCTCTCCAAGCGCACACTCAGTCAACGGCAGTTTCTCAGAACTTCAGAGACTGCAGTGTGTCTTCAATGCAGCGGCAGCAGAATTCGACAGAAATTCACAGCACCCTCCCACGAGAGAGTACGGGTTGTCAGGCCAGAGCAGGGCTTCTCAAATGTGGGTCTGATGCTGGGACACCCGCAGGGCTTGAACACAGAGCTCTGGGGGCCCTGTTCCTGGGAGTTTTAACTCAGCAGCTCTGGGGTAGGGCCCCAAAATATGCATTTTTCTAACCAGTTCCCGGGTGACGGTGGTGCTGATGCCCCTAGCCTCCTGGAGAGCCACAGCTGGAGGGTAGAGGCAGGTCCATTCTGTCTCTGTCTTCCGCCCACGTCAATGAAAAATGTGAGCCAGAACCATCACCTTTATTTCTCAGGTGCCTCTCCAAGAGGGCTGAGACAATAAGAAAAATGATGTATAAATTTCAATAAATTTAAAATTTTAATAATTTATAAATAGTATACATTCATAAATAAATAGATAATCTGAAAAATCTTCCAGCTATATTCTGCAAAAATGTACCAGATTTCTTTTCAAAAATTTATCTGAAATCTTTGGGAGCCACAAATGAATTGCTGAGACCTCTTCAGCTGCGGTTCACAGACCTCGCCGAGGGAGCAGGGCGAGCTCGGAGCAGCTGTGCGTCCTCACTCTCCCTGGCCTAGGGCCAGAGGGCCAGCGACGGCTCTTCTGGGACACCTGTGACCTCTTCTGGGACACCTGTGACCTCTTCTGGGACACCTGTGACCTCCGGCTGGGCTTCACCTTCCCAGCCCTCCGGAACTGTCATCAGGGTCTCTGAAATAAGCCTCCGTGGTGTCAGCAAAAGAACTGTCTTTCAAAGCCCTTGAGAAACGCCGTCCCCACCTCCCATTTCAGTCAGAGTGGCCAGAAGAAGCTCCTTTTACAGAGTGAGGCCCAGAAGGCTGGACGCGGAGAGACACAAGCAGCGGACAGAAGGCACGGCGGTCTAGAGCCGCAGGCCGAGTATTCAGGGAAGATGCACTCAGAAGTGGGCGCAGTGGAGCGGCTCTTTGTGAATCAAGCGCATGGTGGACACGATATCCCTAAGACAGGCCAAAGATCAGGACATCCAGGCTTGTCACTCCGTGCTGGCGAGGGAGACACCCACGTCACAGGATGGTGAGGATGCCCTGGGTGCAGACAGCGGAGAACAATGGACGCCACAGTCCCCAGGTCAGATGAACAGTCCCTAACAGCACAGTCCAGAAACACTGAGCATGGACGACAGTAGGGAGAAGCTGAAGCAGAACAAAGCACAAGGGGAAACCAGCCGACGGCCGCCTTCTCCTGCGGAGGGCACTGAAGCATATGCGGGAGGCACAGCTGAGCTCCCCAGGAGAGGAGCAGCGGCAAGCAGGCAAGTGGGTCCTGATGCGTCAGTCCTGAGTGCTGGTGGACGATGCTCTCGGCAAAGCGTGTGGCGAGATGCAGGTGACCCACCGCGCACACTCCTGGGTGAGAGTGACCGTCTCACGTGCGTGGCAGGGAACCGGTCACCATCTCTGCTTTTGCTCTCCTGGAAGCCCTGAACGTGCTGTGCTTTGGACAGACTGGGAATTCTTGTGTGCCTTTCTCCCTCTGGCAAGTGTTCCGGCTCAGCCATGACCACATCCTGATGCTAAGCGAGTCCCATGTCCCTGGGCCACACAGAGGCCTGAGGGCAGGCATCTGACCAACGCTGCGGCTTTCCCAGTTGGGGGACTGTGGCCCAAGTGCAACATCCCTCAGCACTCAGGGTGAAGCAGTGGAAAACAGTCCGGCTCTTTTGGGAAAGAGGCTCCTCCTAAACTTGAAAGGGACCAATATCTAGAACAAGGATTCAATTCAAATTAATTCTGTCCAAAGGCCTACATTCTTTTTATGCCACCACACTCAGAATAACAAGAGGAAAAGTTTGACTGAATAAGTGATATTGGGATGACTGACTTATGGAAATAAGTTTAAACACCTTACACCATACACAAAAACAAACTCAAAATCAGGAGTTAAATATTAAATGTTAGGAAAACTAGAATAAATTATAATTGGGTATCAGGGATTTGACGAAACAATTGTCTAAAATCTGAAGCAGTTAAAACAATAAAAGAAACAGATCAATAAATTAAAGTTTACATGCAAAATTAAACCTCAAGTCAACATTTACAAATAGGCAAGGAACAAGAACAGATTTAAAGAAGAAAAAAATCATAAATGAACCCTCTGAAAGACTTTGAACTTATGTACAAAATAAACATTAACTTGTACAATTTTAAAATACTAAATTTGGACAAATAAACTAGCAAAGTGATAATAGTAATTTCTTATTGGGGAAAAAAAGTTTGACAATTTGTATTAGAAATCACAAACAGTATACTTCCGGGATTTTATCTTAGGAAGTCATTTAAGTAAGAAAGTCAGTTGAAACGACAGCATACTACGGAAGTAAAAAACACGGGCTTTTGAGTTTTAAAACATCTGATCTGAAATCCTGGCTCTGGGACCTCCCTAGTGGTTCACTGGCTAGGACTTCGCGCTTTCACTGCTGAGGGGCCCAGGTGTGATCCCCCGTGGGAGCATTAAGATTCCACAAGTCATGCAGTGCAGCCAGAATAAATAAATAGCGTAATTAAATTATTTTAAAAGGTTCCTAAAAGAAAAGCAAACTAAGATTATTTGCTAGCAAGTTGCCACAAAGCACATAAATGCTGTGACCAAATATCTTGCCACAAGAAGAAAGCCCCAAACAACTGGTCTATGAGACAAAAACACACAAAGAAAGACCAAACACAAAGTCACTTTTAAAAGGAAGAAAAAAAGAGAGGAGGTGGAGGGGTGGAGAAAGGGGAGGAGAGAGAAGGGGGAGAAGGAGAAGGCAGAGGCGGGGAAATGAAATGTTATTTGGTAGAACTTAAGAGAGAAGCAGGAAAAAAAACACCATCAAATAAAATAAGGCACACTTCCAGTTACAAAATAAGCCCTGGGATGTAATGTCCAGCTTGGTGACTATAGTTAATACTGTATTGCATATCTGAATGTTGCTAAGAAAGTAAATCGTAAAAAAATTCTCATCATTAAAAATGCTTTCAAGTACGTGTGGTGACAAGGTTGATGAGACTTACTGTGGCGATCGTTTAGATATCAAGTCCTGACGCTGTACATCTGAAACTAACATAATTTTACACGTCAATTACACCTGAATTTTAAAAATGAACTTACATTTTTGAAAAAGAAAAGATGAAAGCAGGTACAGAACAGCACAAAAGAATCTGATGCTGCTGTAAATGATATACGCGACAAGGGGTCAAGGATGAGGAGCTGAGCAACGTGGACGGAAACGCAGAATTGGAAAGGAGTCTAGAGGAAATGACAGATAGGGAGGGCTGGCGGATGAGAGCCTACACGTACACAACTGGGAAACTCAGAAAAGAAAAGGGAGATAAATGTGCGGTGGAGACACCCTTCCCTGAACACAGGCAGAAACTATGCTTTGCTTCCAGCCAACAGAACGTGGCGAAGGTGAACAGATTTCACATGTAACTAAAATCTCAAATCAGCTAATTCTGAGTTATTTAAGAGATTATCCAGAGTGGGCCTGACCTAATCAGGTGAAGGACTTTAAAAAAGGAGCTGGCGTCTTCCCTGGAGTCAGATACTTTCTCTTCTCCTGTCCTTGAAGGAGAAAGCTACCAGGACTTCTGCCACTGCAAGGAAACTATTCTTCTAAACACCAGTTGAGCTTGGAAGAGGACTCAGCCGTGGATGAGACTGTGAGCCCAGCTGACATCTTCACTGTAGCCTTCGGAGGTCCTACTCAAAGGGTGCACTGAAGCTTGCTCAGACGCCTTGACCACTGAAACTGTGAGATGATAAATACGCTGTGTTTTAAGTTACTGAATCTGTGGTAACTTGTTACACATAGATAACACATAACAAGACAATAATAGATAATGGAAGAGGAACGTTATTTGAAGACGTAATTGAAGAGAACTTTCCAGAAAGAAAAGCAGATTTGAACTTACATATTGAAAGGACACAACAAAACTCAGGAAAGAAAGAAACAGAATCTCAACACCAGTACATCATCTAGTTAGATTCCTGACCTGCCAAGACAAAGTGGGAGTCACTTGGAAAGACAAGTCAAATGATCAAGGGCATGTGTAAGGGCACAAAGTCAGGCGTGCCTCAGACATCGCCACCGTAATGTCAGTGCTAGTACAGCCTACAGGGAGTCCTTATGAGGAAGAACATGTGAACCAGGAGCTGCCTTCGATGCCAGTTTGTGTTTCAAGTATAGAAATAAGAGGCAACAGACTGGACAATGCAAGAACTCAGGGAATATTATTTTTGTCAGTCCTTCTTGAAAAAATACCTATGGGTAAACTGCCAACCAAGAGGTGATTTAAAACTATGGCAAATAAACTGACAATAACCCTTTAATATGACAGGCGGATCCAGAGACCAGGTGGAACTCAGGTTCTATCCTTTGGGGATGACTATTCCTGTGCTCATGTATGGATGTGAGAGTTGGACTGTGAAGAGGACTGAGCGCCGAAGAATTGAAGCTTTTGAAGTGTGGTGGTGGAGAAGACTCTTGAGAGTCCCTTGGACTGCAAGGAGATCCAAGCAGTCCATTCTGAAGGAGATCAGCCCTGGGATTTCTTTGGAAGGAATGATGCTAAAGCTGAAACTCCAGTACTTTGGCCACTTCATGCGAAGAGCTGACTCATTGGAAAAGACTCTGATGCTGGGAGAGATTGGGGGCAGGAGGAGAAGGAGATGACAGAGGGTGAGATGGCTGGATGGTATCACGGACTCAGTGGACGTGAGTCTGAGTGATCTCCGGGAGTTGGTGATGGACAGGGAGGCCTGGTGTGCTGAAATTCACGAGGTCGCAAAGAGTCGAACACGACTGAGCGACTGAACTGAACTAAACTGAATTGATGCACGGTAGTGGAGAAGGAAATGGCACCCCACTCCAGTGTTCTTGCCGGGAGAATCCCAGGGACGGCGGAGCCTGGTGGGCTGCCGTCTGTGGGGTCGCACAGAGTCGGACACGACTGAAGCGACTCAGCAGCAGCATCAGCAGCAATGGTACGTTCTTCCAGCATGAGACGTGTGTCTGACTCTCTTTATGATCTTAGAACAAACCATCAATCCTGAACGCCTTCTTCTATGCATTTAGAATTGCAGTGCTGGTAGTCTATCACTTCATTTTCCTTCATTAATTGTAGTGCTTTTTATAAAGAGACATTTTATCTATTATTTGGTTAACTAATGGTACAGTTCCTATAGCAAAGACAGGATAAATGCTAGATGCTCTCTCTCATTCTTTTTAAAATCAGTTTTCAGGATAAATAACTTATTGTCTGAACGTGACCAATTTTTTTTAATATTATAAATTCAAGGATTTAAACATATTTCATGGGCTTTTTTCCATTGCAATTATTATCATTATACAAACTCATTGCTGACTCATAGTAGCCTTTTCAAGTCAGCCCTTGATTCCTCTTGACATCACTCTAATACTTTGCGATACCTTCTTTGTAATTTAACACTAAAGACGTGCCAAGCTTATTGTATACATTTCCTGGCTCAGAGTTGGAAGTGGCCATTTCTCCAAGAAGTCCTGGGTACATGAGTCCTTTGAAAGGACTAATAAACAAGACTGCATCAAGATTGATCAAGGAGAAAAGTAACAAATACACACACGTACATGAAAAACTAAAGGGAACATACTTGTGATTACAACGCAGATTTTAAAACTGACTACTGGATGCTATGGCACAAATATATGTTTAAAGGATATCTGGGTGAAAATACAAATTTTTAGGAAAATAAAGCTTGCCAAAAACAAGTTCAAAAAGCATAGGAAAATGAAGCAGACCAATTTCCCAAGAAAAATTAAATTATCAAAGACTCTCTCTGAAAGCACCAATCTTGGTATATTTTTCAGTAGAATTCCCCCAAACATCCAAGTAAAGATACATACTGTATCTTTTTTATACAAACATATTTAAACATACATATTGTATACAAACTATTCTAAAACTTTTTAAAGGACAGGATAAGTATAACCTTGATACCCAAGCTAGATAAGGATAGCTCAAGAAAGGAAAATAATGGTTGACTCTCATTCTTAAACATACATGCAGGAAGCCTAAATAAAAATAATAGCAAACTTAATTAAACAATGTTTACATCATGACCAAGTAGGATTTATCAAAGAACGATGAATCATTTAATACGAGAAAGCATATCAACTCAATGCTGAAGTTGAATGGTTTTATGAAGACCTACAAGACCTTCTAGAACTAACACCAAAAAAGATGTCCTTTTCATTATACAGGACTGGAATGCTAAAGTAGGAAGTCAAGAAACACTTGGAGTAACAGGCATTTTTGGCCTTGGAATGTGGAATGAAGCAGGGCAAAGACTAATAGAGTTTTGCCAAGAAAATGCACTGGTCATAGCAAACACCCTCTTCCAACAACACAAGAGAAGACTCTACACACGGACATCACCAGATGGTCAACACCGAAATCAGATTGATTATATTCTTTGTAGCCAAAGATGGAGAAGCTCTATACAGTCAACAAAAACAAGACCAGGAGCTGAC
>SJYC01131908.1:0-26850 GCA_006408675.1 Madoqua kirkii
CTGAGAGTCAGGCATGACTGAGCAACTTCACTTTTACTTTTCACTTTCATGCTTTGGAGAAGGACATGGCAACCCACTCCAGTGTTCTTGCCTGGAGAACCGCAGGGATGGGGGAGCCTAGTGGGCTGCTGTCTATGGGGCCACATAGAGTCTGACACGACTGAAGTGACTTAGCAGCAGTAGCAGTAGGAACTAGACCCTGCCAGTCCACAGGTAGCTCCCAGGCACCTCACCTTCCTTCACTTCACACCATCAAGGACCTCAGTGCAGTTCTTACCTGTGCTACAGTCATTGATGACCTGTCTTCCCAGTGGGCTGGGAATCTCTGGATCCCAAGTGGAGGAGTCCCCTGGGAGAGCCCTGCCCCAGCAGCCATTAACCCTGCCTGCCCCAGGGTCATCCCTTAGGCCTGTTTTCCTTTATGTGGCAGCTGAATTGTAACTCAGTTAAATATTCTGCAGATTGTTTTCATGACTGTTTTCACGCTTATTTTAAAAATTAACATGTATTAGTTTCAGGTGTACAACATAATTTGGTATGTGTATATATTGCAAAATAATCACAATAAGGATCATTATCATCTGTTACAACATATAGTTACAATCCTTTTCTTTTAATAAGAACTTTTAAGATCTACTTTCTTAGCAAGTTTCAAGCAAGCAGCGTGCTATTAACTATAGATGCCATGCTGTATGTTACACTGCCCGAACTTAATATTTTATAAATAGAAGTTTGTACCTTTTGATCCTCTTCATCCATTGAAATACCCCATCCCACCCCCTCTGCTGGTACCCATCATTCTGTTCTATGTATCTGAGTTCGGTTTTGGTTTGTATGTCTGTGTTTTTTCAAATTCCACGTAGAAGTGAGATAATTTGTCTTTGTCCATTTTATTGCACTTAGCACAATGCCCTCAAGATCCATGCATCTTTTCTCAGGTGGCAAGATTTCCTTTTTTATTGCTGATATATATTTTATATAGATATATGTATTTGCTGTTTAGTTGCCAAATAGTTTCCAACTCTTTTGAGGTCCCCATGGACTGTGGCCCACCAGGCTCCTCTGTCCATGGGATTTCCCAGGCAGTAATACTAGAATCGATGCTGGTAGAAATATCAATAACCTCAGTCAAGGCTGTGGTTTTTCCAGTAGTCATGTATGGATGTGAGAGGTGGACTGTGAAGAAAGCTGAGTGCCGAAGAACTGATGCTTTTGCACTCTGGTGTTGGAGAAGTCTCTTGAGAGTCTCTTGGACTACAAGGAGATGCAACCAGTCCATTCTGAAGGAGATCAACCCTGGGATTTCTTTGGAAGGAATGATGCTAAAGCTGAAACTCCAGTACTTTGGCCACCTGATGCAAAGAGTTAACTCATTGGAAAAGACTCTGATGCTGGGAGGGATTGGGGGCAGGAGGAGAAGGGGACGACATAGGATGAGATGGCTGAATGGCATCACCGACTCAATGGACGTGAGTTTGAGTGAACTCCGCGAGTTGGTGATGGACAGGGAGGCTTGGTGTGCTGCAATTCATGGGGTCACAGAGTCGGACACGACTAAGCCACTGAACTGAATTGAATACTGGAGTGGGTAGCCATTTCCTCTCCAGGGGATCTTCCTGACCCCGGCATCAAATCTATGTCTCCTGCAAGCCTTCTGCACTGCAGGTGGTTTCTTTACCACTGAGTCACCGGGGAAGCCTATATATAAATTTGTGTGTGTGTGTGTGTGTGTAGTTATGCCATATAGTAAACATATACATGCCATTTTAAAAAGCTATTCATCCATTAGTGAGCATGTAGTTGTTTTTATATCTTGGTTATCCTGAACATGGAGGTAGCTGCTCTTCAGTTGTCAAATCAGGTCCGTCTCTTTGCAACCCTATGGATTGCACACCAGGCTTCCCTATCCCTCACCATCTCCTGGAACTTGCTTAAGTTCACATTCATTGAATTGGTGATGCCATCCAACCATCTCATCCTCTTTTGCCCTCTTCTCCTTCTGTCTTCAGTTTTCCCCAGCATCAGGGTCTTTTCCAATGAGTCAGCTGCTCACATCAGGTGGCCAAAGTATCAGAGCCTCAGCATCAGTCCTTTCAATCAGTATGCAGTGTTGATTTCCTTTAAGATTTGACTGGTTTGATCTCCTTGCTGTCCAAGGGACTCTTCACGAGTGTTCTCCAGCACCACCATTTGAAAGCATTAATTCTTCAGTGCTCTGCATTCTTTACGGTCCAGCTCTCACTTCCATAAATGACTTCTGGAAAAACCATAGCCTTGACTATACAGACCTTTGTCGGCAAAGTGATGTCTTTACTCTTTAATACCCTGTCTAGGCTTGTCATAGTTTTCCTGCCAAGAAGCAACTATCTTCTTATTCATGGCTGCAGTCACCATCCACCATGATTTCTAGACCCCAAGAAGAGGAAATCCGTCACTGCTTCTACCTTTCCCCCTTTTATTTGCCATTAAGTGATGAAGTAATGGGGTCAGATGCCATAATCTTAGTTTTTTTATTATTGAGTTTTAAGCCAGATTTTTCACTCTCCTCTTTCACCCTCATTGAGAAATTCTTAGTTCCTTTTCGCTTTCTGCCGTTAGAGTGGTATTATCCACATATCTGCAGTTGCTGATATTTCACCTGGCAATCTTTATTCCAGCTTGTACCTTATTGAGTTGGCATTTCACATGATATGCTCTGCATGTAAGTTAAACAAACAGGGTGACAATAAATAGCCTTGTTGTACTCCTTTCTCAATTTTGAACCAGTTAGTTGTTCCATATAAGGTTCTAACTGTTGCTTCTTGACCTGTTCAGGAGACAGATAAAGTGGTCGTATTCCCATCTCTTTAAGAATTTTCCACAGTTTGTTATGATCCACACAGTCAAAGGCTTAAGAATAGTCAATGAAACAGAGGTAGATGTTTTCCTGGAATTCCCTTGCTTTCTCTATGATCCAGTAAATGTTGGTAATTTGTCTTTGGTTCCTCTGCCTTTTCTAAACCCAGGTGAAACATCTGGAAGTTCTTGGTTCACATAAGGCTGAAGTCTAGCATGCAGGATTTTGAGCAAAACCTTACTAGAACGGGAGATGAGTACAATTGTCCAGCAGTTTCAACATTCTTTACTACTGCCCTTCCTGGGAACTGGGATGAATACTGACTTTTGTTAGTTCTATGGCCACTGCTAGGTTTTCCAAATTTGCTGACATCATTGAGCGCAGCACTTTAATAGCATCATCTTTAAGGATTTTAAATAGCTTTACTGGAATTACATCACCACCACTAGCTTTATTGGAAGTAGTGCTCCCTAAAGCCCATTCACACTCTAGAATGTTTGGCTCTGAATGAGTGACTATACCAGCATGGTTACGAGGGTCATTAAGATCTCTTTTATACAGTTATTTTTTGTATTCTTTCCATCTCTTCTTGATCTCCTCTGCTTCTATTAGGTCTTCACCTAACTTCTGTGCTTTATTGTATCCATCTTTGGATGAAATGTTCCTCTGATACTTCTAATTTACTTGAAGACATCTTTAGTCTTTCCCCTTCTGTTCTTTCCCTTATTTCTTTGCATTGTTCGTTGGAGAATGCCTCTTGTCTCTCCTTGCTATTTATTCTCTGGAACTCTGCATTGGGTGTACCTTGCCCTTCCTCCCTTGCTTTTTGCTTCTATTCTTTCCTCAGCTGCTTGTAAAGCCTCCTCAGCCCACTTAACCTTCTTGCATTTATTTTTCTTTGGGATGGCTTTGTTTACTGCCTCCTGACCAAATTACGAATCTCTGCCTACAGTTCTTCAGGCAAGGCTGACCAGATCAAATCCCCTGAATCTGTTCATCACCTCCACCCTATATCCATAAGGGATCTAAGTCACACCTGACTGGCCTAGTGTTTTTCCCTGCTTTCTTTAGTTGAAGCCTGAATTTTTCATTAAGAGGCTCATGATCTGAGCCACAGTCAGCTCCAGGTCTTGTTTTTGCTGACTGTATACAGCTTCTCCCATCTTTGGCTACAAAGAATGTAATCAATCTGATTTTGGTGTTGACCATTTGGTGATGTCCATGTGTAAAATCGTCTCTTGTGTTGTTGAAAAATGGTGTTTGCCATGATCAGTGCATTCTTTTGGCAGAATTGTTAGCCTTTGTCCTGCTTCATTTTGTATTCCAAGGCCAAACTTGCCTGTTACTCCAGGTATCTCGTGACTTTCTACTTTTCCATGTCTAATCCCTTAGGACATCTTTTGGGGGTATTAGTTCTAGGGAGGTCTTGTGGGTCTTCATTGAACTGATCAACTTCTTTGGCATCAGTGGTTGGGGCATAGATTTGGATTACTGTGATGTTGAATGGTTTGCCTTGGAAAGGAACACAGATTATCCTGCTGTTTTTTTATTGAACACATGGGTATGTATCTTTTTGAGTTAGTTTTTTTTCCTTCAGATAAATAGCCACAAGTGGATTTGCTGGATTATACGGAAGTCCTACTTTTGATTGAGGAGCCTCCATGTTGCTTTTCATAGTGGCTGCACTAACACATTTCCACCAACAGTGCACTAGAGTTCCCTTTTCTCTACTTCCTTACCGACACTTATTTCCTGTCTTTTTGATAATAGCCATTCTGATAGGTGTGAGGGGATAGCTCATGATGGTCTTGATTTGCATTTCCCTGATGATTAGTGACGCTGAACTCCCTTTCATGTATCTGTTGACCATTTGTATGTCTTCTTTTGAAATATATTCAGATCTGCTCATTTTTTAATTGGATTTTTTACTTTTGAGTTGTGTAAGTTATTTTGGATATTAACTCCTTATCAGATACGTGATTTGCAAATGTTTTCTCCCATTCAGTAGGTTGCCTTTTCACTGTATTGATGGTATCTTTTATTCTGCAGAAGCTTTTTAGTTTTATGCAATTCCACTTGTTTATTTTTGCTTTTGTGGCCTTTGATTTTGGTGTCAGATCCCAAAAAAAAAAAACCATCGCTGAGACTGATGTCAAGGAGCTGAGTACCTGTTTTCTTCTAGGATTTTTATGGTTTCAGATCATATATTCAAGACTTTAGTCTGTCTTGAGCGACTGTGTATAAATAAGACAGTGAATGTGAATATCCAGTTTTGCCAAAACCATGTACTGAAGAAACTGTCCTTTCCCCTGTGTATATTTTTGGCTCTTTTGTTGTAAATTAGTTGACCATATATGGGTGGGCTTATTTCTGGGCTCTCTAGTCTGTTTCATTGATCTGTTTCTGTTCTTATGCCAATATGATACTATTATGATTACCACAGCTTTTTAGCACAGTTTGAAATCAGGGAGCATGATGCCTCCACCTGACCTGTTGGTCATAATTCATTATTGACCAGGGATTTTTGCACAAACTAACACCTATGGCCAATGATTTTTATTTTAGCTGACCAAAAAGTAATTTTGTTATTTCACCAACACTTTTGGGGTTATTACATTCAACAGTTACACCTGACACCTGTAAAGTTTTCTAATTTTTGTGAAATGTCTTTAATCTACTCCTCTATAAAAGCAGAGGAACACTCTCCAACACTGTGAGAGTGTTTTCACTTTCTGTATCAGCATCAATCACTGAAGTTTTTTGTCATTTTGTTGGTCTAATGTTCACATTGTCTGAATCAGAACTATATTGTGAAGAGCTACCACCTTCTGAAACACTAGTATATATGCTGCTCAAAGTATCTGCATAAAATTCACTTAAAATTCTTCACACAAAATTTTGCATTGTGTCAATTCTGAAAATTTTACATTTATACTGTATACAAGACTGGAACAAAAACCTAACGGAGCAAAATGTGACCGTATAATGAACCCTTGATCAATTTTAAGTTCTAACAACCTTGCACAATAATGTTAATTCCACTACTCTCTAAAACCACATTAATACATCTCCAGTCAATGATATGTTGAGTGCTTTGGCTTTTTGTGGTTCCATATAAATTTCAGGTTGGCTCTATTTTTGTGAAAAATACCATTAGAACTTTAACAGGGATTGAATTAAAGCTACAGATTGCTTTGAGTAGCAACTGCTTCTAATCCACAAGCATGCGATACCTTTCTATTTATTTGTGTCTTTATCAGTTTTGTTCATTGATGTCTTACAGTTTCCAGTATACAGGTCTTTCACCTCCTTAGCTAAATTTATTTGTAATATTTTATTCTTTTTTAATGCAGTTGTAAGTGGGATTATCTTATTTCTCTGATAGTTTGTTATTAGTGTACAGAAACTCAACAGATTTTTGTACACTGATTTTTCTATCTGCAACTTTACCTAAGTCATTGGATCTAAGTGTTTTTTTGGTGGAGTCTTTATCATGGCCTCTATAGACAGTAACAGTTTTACTTCTTCCTTTCCAACTTGGATGCGTTTTCTTTCACCTAACTGCTATGGGTAGGATTTCCATTATGTTGAATAAAAGTGTTAAGAGCAGGCATCCTTGTCTTATTCCTGACCTAAGAAAAAAAAATTTTTTTTACCATCAAATATGATATTAGCTGTAGGCTTGTCAAATATGGCCTTTATTATGTTGAGGTATGTTCCCTCTAAACCCACTTTGTTAAGAATTTTTATCATAAATGGATGTTGAAATCTGTCAAATGCTTTTTCTGTATCTATTAACTGTACAGTTTTTATCCTTCATTAAATTAAAGTGGTGGATCACATTGATAAGCAGATACTGAATCATCCTGACATCTCTGGAATAAATCCCACTTGATGCATTGCTGAATTTGGTTTGCTAGTATTTCATTAAGGATTTTTGTATCTATGTTCACCATGGATACTGGCCTCTAAGTTTCTTTATTTGTGTATCCTGGTATAGTTCTCGTATCAGGGTAGTGCTGGCCATCTCAAATGAGTTTAGATGGGTTCCCTCCTCTTTCTACTTTTTTTTGAAGAATTTGGGTAGAATTAATTCTTTACATGTTCGCCAGAATTCATCAGTGAAGTCATCTGGTTCTGGTCTTTTGTTGGGAGGTTTTGGATAACACTCTACTAGTAAATTAGTCTGTTCAGATTTTCTATTTCCTCATGATTCAGTCTTAGTAGGTTATATATTTTTAGGAATTTATAGTTGTTGGTGTTATAAATTGTTCATAGTAGTCTCTTATGGTCTTTTTCTTTGGTTACTTTCTTGCCTTTATTATCCTCTTTCTGACCCTTTCCACTGCCAACTCAAATTTTGTCTGTTCTTGTATGGTTTCCATCCCTGGTTAAACGTCTTTCAAATACAACAGCTTCACAAATCTCCCACCTACTTTTTTACTCAAAGAGAAACTTCACCTAGAAATCAGTAGACTTTTTGTTTTTAACTTAACACTGTATTATTCTTAGCACTGAGAATATGTTTTCATACACAGCTGATATGCCTACTAAACATGTTGATATAATGAATACTGTTAAATGACTCCATATGAAAAACACAAAATTATTTTATTACTATCATAAATAGTATATAAAATTTCCATTTATAATTTATAGTAAAATCAGTAAAACACAAGGTACTACATTCATAGCACTTGTATATACTTCATTTAAATACTAAAACATTGTTTAAATTTGTTTAATTTGAGTTTAAATGTGGAATTCTTGAAACATTGAGAATACATGGCTTGGAATCATTGCTCTAGACCTATTACTCTCAACACAGACCAATATGCACAAATATTTAGGATGAATAATCCTGATAGGTTTCAATTCAACATTAATCAAAGGGAATAAAATTGATTACCACATGGAAAGTTGCATATATAGCCATAATTAAGCACCACATTAATCTGCCTTTTTTAAAAATTTATGAGTGTTTATGATCTTTGAGGTAAATTTTAAAGAAAACTTAAATCTGTCACATAACAAAAGCTTTCAATAGTTTACCATCTAAATAATCTTTTGTTTCCCTGAATTTTACAATGATATTAAAAAGTTCTGGAAATATCACCGGTTTATTTTTTGGAGCAACCATAAATCTCCCTCCAACTCTGTTCATGATATCATGGTGCTTGACAGCAATCTGTCTCTTTCCTAGTATTAAAAGTACTATCAGGACTCCACTGTCACTATCAGTTCTTAGGCCTTTTCCACACTTTGTATCAAGTGTCCCAATACTTCTCTCCAGGGAACTGCATGCTGACAAAGTGCTGAAACATGATCCCCATCTTTTTCCTCCCTTTCTGTCTCTCAAACTTATTTTTCCTTCTTTCACTAAAATTTAATCCAGCCAAACACTTGTCTAGATAGGCAAGGAACAAATGTTTCCAATCTTGTATGTCTTTTCTTTACTGTTTCATATTAAATCTCAATTTTCCTATTATAAAAGTTAATTTGACACTTATGTAAGAAGCATACAAAAATGGTATAAAAGTAAACAATTTCCCAGGTAAATGCACACCAAAAAAAAAAAAAAAAAAAATCCAAGAAAATAATGTGAGCAACTAAAATTCATGGCAAGACATATTTAATGTATAAATAGGATTACTTTTAAACTGTAGAACTACAGGGATAAATTAGAATTTGTGTGGTAACTGTTGGCTTCCAGTGGATCAGTCCACCTGCTATCTGTACCCTTGTATGCTCACCTCTCACACTGACTCTAGACTTGGCTACTTGCTTTGTTCAACTGAAGATGAGCAAATACGACGCAAGTACGGGCTTGATAAACTCTTGTACATGAGGGAATTGCTCTCTTGTAATGTCTTCTCTGTTATGGGAAAAAACACAGTCTAGCTTATTGGAGGAGGAGAGGCCATGCAGAACAGAGACAGGCAATCACTGAACAATGAAAAATTATAAAATATCCTGTTTTAAACCACTGAGTTTTGGAGTGGTTTATTATATAGCAATGGGTAAGAGCTACACGTTGTAGAACATATCATCTCCATTTATTCTGTGGAAGACCAAGTAGATTTATAAAAGTTAAAGCTATACTTATTTTGAAAAAACACCTCAGGTCTCTTCAGCAAACTTTAACAATATTAGACCTGCTGTACCTGTTATATACCCCCCCTCTACTCCAGCTATTCGGTCCATTTAAAATTACAAGAAATCAACATGTTAACTATGATCCTATTGGTACAGAAGGAGAAACTATATTGGCACAAAGAGTACATGATAAATATTTTTGTTTAAACAATGAACTGTACATCTTTCATATAAAAGATGAGATTCTAGCCTGGTTTTTAAAAATTATACTTGCTAACATTATCTTTACATTTTTTACAGAAGCTGTCTTCTCTAAATTTGAGCTTCATTCCATAGCTTTTATAGACCCATAAATTGCAAATATATTTCCAATATCCTTTAAAAAATTCATACAAGGTAATTTTATTTAACACAGGAAAACTTAACAGATTATAGCAAAACTGCTCAGCCTTCCAGCTACCACTGAATATTTTGGCATTACAGAGAAGCCAACGTGTTGGAGTAATTAATTTTCTGTATTTACCTTTATTAAAAAGAGGTTTTTGGTAGTGAGGACAAACAATCTCTCATTTGTTGCTTGAAAGCCTAAAATAGGATCATTGGTTTCTAGGCTTGCTACTTGCTGCTTAGCAACCTGCCCTACTTGCCTGCCTTCCTTCCTATTGTAAAGTACAGTCGACATGGGCGTGGGCTGACGGTAGATGAAAACTCGTCGCAGGCACTCGCAAAGGGCTGCATAGGAGTGATTTGGAGCACAGGCAAAAAATTTTTTGTCTCTCTTTGATGCTTGGACATAGCCTGCCAAGAAATATGAGACAAAAAAAGAAAAACTATATATTAAACAGAAGGGAAAAAATGGTGATTTAACATTTACTGTTTCATTCATCTTAATACAAATTGAAATGACTAAAAATTTATACCACAGATATTCAACAATAGTTACATTCTGAACCATTGATGACTAGCCACAATCAATCTTTCCCAAATGGTGCCAAAATAAAGTACTAATTCCTAAGAACAAGTGTTTCATTCATCTCTTCAAGAAAAGCACAAATGGTTCCCATATAATTTCCAGAAATAATTAAAAAATCTAACACATTAAACACATGCCAAAATATCTTTAAATGACAATTTAACAACTGAGTACATCAATCACAGAGATGGCATTATGGTATCTTTTCTTTTTTCTTACCAAATAAATGGGACAATGTTTAGAGGATGTTATTACAAAGTTATTTCAGGAGTGTGTGCATAGTGCATTCTCACTTTGTATATAATCAGTGGTTTTTTATAATCAACAACACTGTAACAGGATTTGTTGTACTTCACCTCTCAGAAGTAGAGCTTTCAAATCAAAACAAAATAAAAAAGAAAATTCAAATATCTAATTTTAAAATTCCATTAGGATAACCTTTGAAAACTAATCTTTGAAAAAACAATCTTTTAAAACTTTAGAATATAAAAGCCCTTTTAAGCTCTAAAGTATAAATCAGCAATTTTCAGGTTGGTATATGATTACTGAATGAATGTGAAAACCTGAGAGAGGACGTATAAAACATTAATATAAATTAAGACCTCACCAAACAACGAATGACCAGAGGAACCATGAGCACAGGCAGATCAATGCTGGTTTTTTAAAAATTAAGCAGGGCTTGAGGGTCCCTGGGACTGCAAGGAGATCCAACCAGTCCATTCTGAAGATCAGCCCTGGGATTTCTTTGGAAGGAATGATGCTAAAGCTGAAACTCCAGTACTTTGGCCACTTCATGCAAAGAGTTCACTCACTGGAAAAGACTCTGATGCTGGGAGGGATTGAGGGCCGGAGAAGGGGACGACCGAGGATGAGGTGGCTGGATGGCACCACTGACTTGATGGACATGAGTCTGAGTGAACTCTGGGAGTTGGTGATAGATAGGGAGGCCTGGTGTGCTGAGATTCATGGGGCTGCAAAGTGTCGGACACGACTGAGCAACTGAACTGAACTGAGGATGAAAAAGTAGAAGGATACAGACACCTATCTGAGATCCTAGAATTAACTCTCCAGGCTAATCTTGCCAAATTAATGTATATAACATCTCAAGACTACATATCTAATATACTGTTGATTTAACTCAAGCATAATAGAATTCCACTAAACTAGGATTTAGGGATAGAAGGAAGGATCTGAAAATTAAGATAAAGCTTTCCTCTTACTTAAAAAATCAGGAATTTTAGTAGAAAGTCTAGAAATTATGTGGCTACATTATTCAATCAAACTATTTCAGGTCATAAAAATCCATTTGGAGTCTGAATTAACCATTTAACAGTCTATATTACTAACTATAAGGGACAATTGAAAAAATATCTTCTATAATTAGGGTTGTGCATATATAGCAATCAAAATGCATAGTTTTACTTCCTGCTGGCAGTTTAAAATAACCTTTCAACAAAGCAAAAGCTGTGGTTAATTCATATAAAAAAATTTCTCCCACACAATACTAATGTATTTTGACATTAAGTCAATTATTGCATAAGTCTACAATTATGTAGTTCAAAATGTTTCAAGCCCTACCAGTATTTCCCTTTTATCCTACAGAATAAATTTCATTTCTGCATCACCATTTTCCCTAAGTGTTTACATTATAATGGCTCTGTTTCACACTTAAGTTCCATGAAAGATGTCTCCTAATGTGCTTTTTAACCTTAGAGCAATTCTATGAATACTGAAGACTACTCTCAAGAAACCTGAATACAAGTTCCATGTAGGGTACTGCCAAGCCCCTTGTTCATATTCTAATACTGTATAGCTTAGCTGGAATAAGCAAATAATTGATCAGAATGATTCAAGTGGTTAGATACTCTGATTTCTACTCTGTGCTGCTCTTCTGCACAACATAAAAACAAATTAGTCCTACTGTTCCAAAAGTACTAACATTCATCAACTATGTACAAGCAACCAAATTATAGCACAAGTTGATCCAACTGTAATTAGGACAGCTCAAATTTAAACAAACCAAAAAAAGAAACTTAGAAAAAAAAAGACTAATTTTTGATATAACATCAAATGCTGTCAAAGAGCTTGCTCATACCTAAAGCATTGAAGGTTGCAATATGCTCCCACATATCATCGTGTTTGCTGGAGTGCGGCTGCCAGAGCAAGGCATCAACATCATGGCGCAAACAGAAGCAGGGCATTTCTTTAGGATCCACTATGACAGAGAAAAGGTACTGGTTGCTTCCAAGATTCACCTAAAATGAAAAGTGACCCCCCCAAAAATCATTTATTCAACAACAAATTATTGTAACTAATAATAATGATGACAATTGACACACAGAACTACATGTCAGCAACTGTCCTATACTTTTTCCATACCTAATCTCATTACCTCTTCATAATGCCCCTGGGAGAAATGTGCTAATGTTAGGTCTATCTTAAAGCTGAGGACAGTTAACTTGCCCATGACACTGAATCCAGAGTCCATGTTCTTAACCACTGCACTATATATACTATTTCTCAACTGTTAGGAATTCATTTAAAACATAATAAAAGCAGAATATATTTTAAGCCCCAATACAAATATGAAGTTTACAAATGCTAACTTGCAATAATAACTACCAAGAATGATAGCTACTATGATTTATGAGCACATTCTATATGTCCAGGCATATTATAAATATTAACCTCAATAACCCACAAGGCTGTTACTCTCTTTATAGATGTTTGAGTTACCTGTTCTAAGCTACACAGAAAAACCACAATGCTGCAGTTCAAATTTCAGATCTGTTTACAAGTTATTAACTTCATACTATTTATGGTAAAATGTAAAGAATGTTTATTATGTTAAAAATTTTATGGCATTATTGATGGCTAAAGGAATTCATTTTAATACAAACTCATCAGGTTGAGACTCATAATTGAATTCCATCCATAGGAATAGTTTTCTTAATGGAAAGAAGTTACAGTGTTTTTTTTTCATTACAAATACTGTTTACTAGAATTAAAAATGCCTAAGTAACAGAAATCACACCAAATGTGGAAAACATAAATCACACAGAGTACTTATTAATACTGAATTGTTTCCATGGGTTTTAGAGCAGACTAGAGAATAAAATGTTGGGTTAAAATGAAAGGTGGAGCCCCGACCTGCATTCGGCAGGGAAAGCCGTGAAGTGGCTCTCCACGTCTATTGGTCACAGGAGAATCCAGAGACACCAGCCAGGCTGTGTTGCCCCAGCAGTGCCAGGGGATAGGGCTTTTGGGAGGGGCCAGTGCTTGTTTTCTACAGAAGGGGGACAGGCACACAGGATTCACAGACTATTTATTCTCTTTGCGTCCCTTTGCTCCTGGGAATCAATAGCTAAGTGAGGTCTACTTTCAAAATCACTGCCAACTAACTGGCCTTTTATGTTACATTTTACCATGTTTTACTGTCAAATTCCATTTTTCCTATAGTTTCAACTGTATTTCTATTGTCTCCAGTTTCATAGCTTTCTATGATACATATGTTTCAGCAAATAGTTTGAGGATCTGTCCTGCCAAAAGTGACCAAATTATCCCTTATATAAGATCTGGAATCTTTAAATATACTCAAAACCAAGTATCCAGGAGTTTTTTAAAACAAATTATAATCAACTAGTCTGATAATTTACTGTGAGACAAAACATTCCTTTTAAATGAGATGAATTATTTAGACTTCTATCTTTATGTAGTAAGAGACTGTGATAGTCTCAATATTCAAGTCTAGACTTCTTATTCATTTTAAAGTCCAGTAATCCATACGGCTAAATAAAAAAGTTAACACTATTTAAGATATATGATACTTAGATTGTCAGTGGCCACATTAGGAAAAGAAACTTATAATTCCATTCAAAAGAATGGAATATAAGAGTAGAGAATATAATATTGCAATATAAGAGTAGAGAAGCAATTGCATAAACACCGCTTTTAAGGTAACACCTAAAAAGTGTTTTAATTTTTCTCATGGTTGTTATTGGAATCTCCTGATAATTACTTACATCTTTTACTACCTTTTCTTGCCTCACTGCAACAGCTCGAGTGTGACACTGATGAGGAGTAAGGAGGGCAAATACCCTGACCTGTTACAAATCTTAGGGAAAAGTCTTTTTAAAATCAGAAAGTACGATGTTAAATCTAGGCTTTTCCTAGGAGGCAATTACCTTCAACTCCTAGTTTGCTAAAAATTTAATAGATCTAAGTTTTGTCAATTGTTTTTCTGCATCTACTAGAATGGTCAAATAGTTTTCTTTAGTCTGATGGTATGCTTATTTATGCTGACTGATAATCCGAATGCTGATGAATCAGCCTTGAATTCCCTACGTAATACTTGGTCATGCTGTATTACCCTTTTTACTTATGGTTGGATTTCATTTACTAATGTTTTACTGAGGATTTCTGCACCTATATTCATAAGGGATACTGGTTGGTTTTTTCCTGTTTTCTTTTCTTGCCATATCTTTGCTATAAAGGGGTAATACTAGCCTCATAAAACAAGTTGAGAAGAGTTTCTTCCTCTTTTATTTTCTGGAAGTTTGTACAGAATTGGTATTTTTTCATTTGGTATAACATACCAGTGAAATAATCTAGGTCTGGAGATTTGTCAGAAGGTTCCTAGCAGTAAATTCAATCTCTTTAACAGATATAACTAATAAGGCTTTCTATTTCTTTTTAAGTGAACTGAGGTAATGCTTGTTTTTTCAAGAAATTGGCTTCACTTAAATTGTCAAATATATGAAAATAGTTATTCATAACATCCTGTTATTACACATTAGTGTCTTTGGACTTGTAGTGATGTGTCCATTTTTATTCCTGATATAGTAATCTGTGTTGTCTTTTTCCTTGACTACTATACCTACTATTTTATCTATTTTGATCTTATCAAAGCATCAGGTTATGATTTCACTGTTTTATTATTTTTGGTTTTCAGTTTCACTGATTTCTACTCTTTGTAAGTTTTCTTTCTCCTACTTACTTTAGATTTGGTTTGCTCGTCTCCTAGTTCAAGATGGAAGCTTCAACTAGGAAAAGAATTATTATTCTCACTTAATTCTGTTACGGTTAGAGAACACTCTGTTTGATTCTTACTCTTTTAAATTTCTTGACATTTTATTGCCTAGAATATGGTCCATTTTGGTAAGTGGGATTTCAACTAGATGTATGTTACACTATTAGATTATTGCCCCACAGTTCTTGGATGCTGCTATTTTGTTTTTTAATCCCACCCCACCTCCGCCCTCTTTTGTTTCAGTTCTAATTTTTTCTATTGTTAAGTTTACTAGTTTTTTCCTGCTCGTATATATTCGACCTTTTCAGTGCTGCTGCGTAATCTTCAGTGGTAGAAGAATCCTAATAGTCTACTCTTGATTTCTTGCCCCTACGCAGACATAGGGACGATGTTTTAAAAATTATTTTTATTTTCCCCCAGCTGCAATGGGTATTCTTCTGAGCCCTTAAGATGCTAAGATTTGATGTCCTTCCCTCATCTGCTTAAGGCTTTTGCTACTTGCTTTCCTGCTATCTTCTCCTGTCCCCAGTCTTGCTCATCAGGCTCTGGTCAAGGTCCATAAAGAGGATCTGTGAATCCGATGGGTTCTATATTTCTTGCTAGCTCCTCCTAGGTCTACAGAGGTTTGTTGAATTCTTCTTACCCACTTACATGGTAAACCTATCTTCTTCCCATATTCAGATGAATCAGGTTTCCTATATAATCTCTTCTTGTTGGTACCTGATTTTCCTTCATTTCAAACTCGTTGGTTGCCATGTAACCTCAGATCTCTGATAAATTCTTTTTAAGTAATGATTTTACAGATTATCCACGCTTTTCTTGTTGTTACATTCGGAATGACATTCTTTCTAGGTTCCTATACCTCAGACTGAATTGGAAGTCTCCTGCTTACTGTTTTAAACTTGCCTAAAAGCAAATTTCAATGAGCAGACTAGTGATAGTTCAACCTCCACAAAAGGTTCCCTATACCCAAGTAGGCAAACCATAGGATCTCACACCTAGGCTTCTCCGAACATAATCAAGGGTAGATAACTAAAAGGAAACCATCTTTTATCCAATGATTTAAGAAATGGTTAGATGTGTTTTGTGTTTGGATAGGTGCATCTCATACTGAATAACGGCTGGCCAAACACAATATATTCTTTTGTTAAGTCTAAAGGCCAAAAATGTAAACAACACATTCATACAGCCAGCAAAGAAGAGAAGCAAAAAACATACCCAGAGAGACTACAGTAAGCAGAAATCATAACATGAAGTATAAAGTGAGTAACAGGTATGAGCAGGAGAAGCAAATAAGATGATGATGTGATAATAACAGCACAGTACAATAGAGCAAGGGACACTTGATTCTCAAGACAAACAGAATTGCTTGTCATGAGAACTGTGTTCTATTTTCCTAAACAAAATTTCACTTCTCTTTTAGGTCTAAGTTGCAAAGGCATTTGTTTACAGAATGATCGTCTATTTTTCTGAGATCTAAAGAGATTATTTCCACTATTCCATGTAGTCTCCACATATGTTCCCAATAAATATCTATGACTTGAGATAATGAGAGGTCTTCTCTGCTCCTTGTCATCTCTAAAAGCCTAAAGGATTTTGTCCAAAATAAAAGGAAATCAAAATCAGATTACAAACTGAAACAAACTAATTTTGCTAATAAGTTAATTAAGTGAATGAAAATGAAGTGCAAAAGTGTAAAGGTACAATGAAATTACATGCACTTTTATATGCTGCTACAGAAACAAGTGTAAGTAGAAAATGTTTGAAGAACAACAAAGACATATCATTAATCTGAAGCAGCAGGGAAATAACACATTACTTAGCATGGGCAATAACCTATAAGAATTAAGAACAAGATGTCCAATTCAAAGGGAAAAATCTGCAACCTAGAATACTTAGCAAGATTATCATTTAAAATAGAGAGAGTGAATTTCTCAGAAAGCAGAAGCTAAAAGAGTACAGCCACACTAAAGCTATCCTAAAAGAAATACTGAAAGGTCTTCTCTAAATAGAAAAGAAGCAAGAAGATATAAGAAACAGGAAATCACAACTGGAAAGCAAACCACTTAAGCCAGTATACAGATCAAAAAGGAAAAAGCATGTATCTGTGAAAGTGATTATAAACACAAGAGCAAAAACAAAGATGTAAAAGATATCAAAATGATAAAATGTGGGTAGGCAAAGTAAGGAAATGTGAGTGAGGAGAGTAAGGAAATGTATGGACAAACCTTTCTTTAAGAATGTGTTTGAACCCACTGTCTAAAGCAATGGGAAATTATAGGAAGCAGTTTACATACTTGAAAAACAGGGTAACCACATATCATAAACATACAATAGATTCACAAAGACCAAAAACAGAACTACGACCATAAAGTGAAAACATCAAATTGTCAGGAAAGCACACTGATTGAAACCACCCACCCTGGCCAGGCACCATAGTAACTATCTGCAGGAGTTGTTTTATGACAGGAGATCCTGATAGAGAATACGGAACCAACTGGAAGAGTTCGGGAAAGGTCTAAAGGAAACACCGCATGTCCGTCCACTTCCCAGAATCCCTCTCGCTAGCATCCATCTTGGCTGAGCGATGTGTGCGCCACCAGGAAAGACCCTGAATTAGAATGATTGGCCAAAGACCAAGCGGAAACTAATCCCATCACCATAAAACCCGAGACTGTGAGCTACGCGGCACAGCAGTTCTCCTGGGTTTCCTTACCCTACTGCTCTCCACCCGGGTGCCCTTTCCCAATAAAATCTCTTGCTTTGTCAGCACATGCGTCTCCTCTGACAATTCATTTCCCAGTGTTAGACAAGAGCCCAGTTTTGGGCCCTGGAAGGAGTCCGCTTCCTGCAACAAAATCACTAAAAGGAAAAAGGAAAGAAAAAAGAAACATAGAATCAACTGGAAAACAAAATTTAAAATGGCAATAAATACACAGCATTCAGTGGACTGAATGCTCCAATCAAAAGACACAGAATGGTAGACTAGGTTCGAAAACAAGAGCCTCATTATGCTGCAAACAAAAGACCCACTTTAGGGCAAAAGGAAAGGAATGGAAGTGAGAGGATAGAAGGATATTTCATACAAATACAAATGACAGGAAAGCAGGGGTTGCAATACTTACATCAAGCAAAACAAGTGTTAACGTCTCTACTAGCTTTCTTTGTTCACAGTGATGCTTCCTAAGGCCCACTTGACTTCACATTCCAGGATGTCTAGCTCTAGATAAGTGATCACATCATTGTGGTTATCTTTTTTGTACAGTTCTTCTGTGTGTTCTTGCCACCTCTTCTTAACATCTTCTGCTTCTGTTAGAGCCATATAATTTGTCTTTTATTGTTCCCATCTTTGCATGAAATGTTCCCTTCGTATCTGTAATTTTCTTGAAGAGATCTGTAGTCTTTCCCATTCTATTGTTTTCCTCTGTTTCTCTGCACTGATCACTGAGGAAGGCTTTCTTATCTCTCCTTGTTATTCTGCATTCAGATGCTTATCTCTTTCTTTTTCTCCCTTTTCTTTCACTTCTCTTTTCTCAGCTATCTGTAAGGCCTCCTCAGACAACCATTTTGCTTTGCACATTTCTTTTTCTTGGGGATGGTCTTGATCACTGCCTCCTGTACAATGTCATGAATCTCTGTCCATAGTACTTCAGGCACTCTATCAGATCTAATCTCTTGAATCTTTTGTCACTTCCAGTGTATAACTGTAAGGGATTTGATTTAGGTCATACCTGAATGGTCTAGTGGTATTCCCTACTTTCCTCAATTTAAGTCTGAATTTGGCAATTTTAAAGATATTACATCCAAAATATTTTAAAGATATTACATCCAAAAAATACAGAATACACATTCTTTTCAAGTAGACATGGAACATTCTCCAGAACTGCCATATACTAGGGTATAAAACCCAAAAAATTTATGAGTATAGAAATTATCTCAAGCATCTTTGCTGACCACAATGGCATGAAAGTAGAAATCAACCACAGGAAAACAAATGAGGGAAAAAAAATTACATGGAGACTGAACAACATACTACTAAAAAAGCCATAAGTCAATGAGGAAATTAAAAAGGAAATAAACACCTCGAGACAAATGACAGTCAAAACACATCCATACAAAGTCTATGGGATACAGCAAAAGCAGTTATTACAACAGTTCTTAGATACAGGCCTTCCTAAAAATACAAGAAAAATCTCAAGCCACCTAACTTACCACCTAAAAGAATTAGAAAAAGAACAAACAAAACAAAGTCAGCAGAAGGAAGTAAATAATAAAGATCAGAGAGGAAATAAAAGTCAATGAAACCAAGAGTTGGTTCTTTGAAAGAGTAAACAAAACTGGCAAACTTTTGGCTAGGTTCACCAAGAAGAAATGAGAGAGAACCCACGAGAGGAGAAATATCAACTGATACTGCAGAAAGACAAAAAAAACAAACATAAAAGAATACTATGAACAATTATGTCAACAAATTTGATAACCTAGAAGAAATGGACAATTTTCTAGAAATGTACAGCCCACCAAAACTCAATCAAAAAGAAACAGGCAATTTGAACAGACCAATCACTAAAGTGAAATACAATCTGTACTAAAGAAACTTTCTACAAACAAAAGTCTAGGACCAGACAGCTTCACAGGCAAATTCTACCAAAAGAACTTCTACTAATCCTTCTCAAACTCTTCTAAGAAACTGAAGAGGAGGGAACACCTCAAAGACATTCTATGAAGTCATCATCATGCTGACACCAAAACCAGACAAAGATACCGCTAAAAAAGAAAATTACAGACCACTATCTCTGATATAGATGCAGAAGTTCTCAACAAAATACTAGCAAACAGAAACCAACAACACATAAAAAAAGATCACACACCACAACTAAGTGGGATTCCCAAGTTCACAAGGATGGCTCAACATTTGCAAATCAATCAACGTGATATCAACCACATCATCAAAAAATGATACAAAAACCACATGGTCGTCTCATTAGATGCAGGAAAAGAAAAGCATTTGACAAAATTCAACATCCATTTATGATAAAAACTCTTGTCAAAGTAGGTATAGATAGAATATATCTTAACATAATAAAAGCTATTTATGACAAACCCATAAACAATACTTAACAGTGAAAAGCTGAAAGCTTTTAGCTTAAATATGTAACAAGACAAAGATACCCACTCTCACCATTTCTATTCTATTTACTCTTGGAATGCTTAGCCACAGCCAGACAAGAAAGAGAAATAAAAGGTATCTAAATTGGAAGAGGTAAAACTGTTACTATATGCAGATCACATGGTACTATATATAGAAAGCCCTAAAGATTCTACACAAAAAATTTCTAGAACTGATAAATGAATTCAGCAAGGTAGCAAGACATAAGATTAACATACAAAAATTGGTTGCATTTCTTTACACCAACAATGAAATATCAGGAAGAGAAAATTTTTTTAAAGTATCTTTTAAAATCACAGCCCCAAAATAAAAGACTTAGGAAAAAGCCTCATTAAGGAGGTGAAAGACTTACACCCTGAAAATTATAAAACATTAATAAAGGAAACTGAAGATGATTCAAAGAAACAGATGCATCGTGCTCTTGGACTAGAAAAATTAATATTGTTAAAGTGGCCATACTACTCAAAGCAGTCTACAGATTTAGTGCAATCCCCATCAAATCACCCATGACATTTTTCACAGAACTATAACAAATAAACTAAAATTTATATGAAATCATAAAGCCCCAGCAATTGCCAAAGCAATATTGAGGAAAAAGAACAAAGCCGGAGACATAACCCTTCCAGGCTTCAGACAATACAAGAAAACTACAGTGATCAAAACAGTGTGATACTGGTAGAAACAGAGACCTACAGATCAATGAAACAGAATAAGAACCCAGAAATAAACCCATATCCATAAGGTCAATTAATCTTCAACAAAAGTGGTAAGAATATAAAACAGGAGAAAGACAATCTCTTCAGCAAGTGGTGCTGGAAAAGTTAGACAGCTGTGAATCAATGGAGCTACAACACACCCTAACAGTATGTACAAAAATAAACTCAAAATGGTTTAAAGACTTAAATATGACAAGATACCATAAAACTTCTAGAAAAGATCATAGGCAAAACATTCTCTAACATAAATGGTACCCATATTTTCTTAGGTCTCCCTAAGCAGAAGAAATAACAATGGAAATAAACAAACGGACCCCTCCAAGCTTTGCACAGCAAAGGAAACCACAAACAAGAGACAACCCACAGAATGAGAGAAAATATTTTCAAACAATACAACCAAGAGGCACTTAATTTCCAAAATACATAAGCATCTCATACAACTCAACAACAACAAAAAACAAAGACCCCAAATGAAAAATGGGAAGAAGACCTAAACAGACATTTCTCCAAAGAAGAAATACAGATAGCCAATAGACACATGAAAAGATGCTCAACATAAATATTAGAGAATGCAAATCAAAACTATAATGAGGTACCATCCCATGCCAGTCAGCATGACCGTCATTAAAAAGTGTACAAAAACACATGCCAGAGAGGATGTGGAGCAAAGCGAGCCCTGCCACACTGCTGGTGGGGATGTAAGTTGGTGAAGCCACTATGGGAAACAGTATAGTGGTTCCTCAGAAAACTAAAAATAGAACTAACAGGCGCTCCAGCAGGCCTACTCCTGGGCATATATCCAGAAAAATTATAATTCAAAAAGATATGTGCACTCCTACCTTCACAGAAGCACTATTCCCAACAGCGGAGACATGGGAACAGCCTACGTGTTCATCAACAGGTGGATGAATAAAGTTGTGAAACTCAGTCATAAAAATGAATGAAATAATGCCGTATGAAGGAACGTGAATGCAATTAGAGATTATCATACTAAGTGAAGTAAGTCAGAAAAAGAAAGACAAATACCATATGATATCACTTATATGTGACAACACAAACTGCATAAACGATCCTATCTACAAAAAAGAAACAGACTCACAGGCACAGACGATAGACTTGCGGTTGCCAAGGGGGAAGGTGAATGGGGGAAGGACAGACTGGGAGTCTGAGGTTAGCAGATGCAAACTATTACACATAGAATGAATAGACAACAAGGTCCTACTACACAGCACAGGGAACTATATTCAAAATCCTGGAATAAACACAATGGAAAAGAATATAAAAAACATATGTGTATAACTGAGTCACTTTGCAGAAAAATCAACATTTAAAAAAAAAAAGAACAGATGCCACAAATCCCACTGAATTCACAACTCTGTTTACTTTGGTAGCTGAAAGTAAAATGGGACAGCAAATAAGAAAGAAGGAAAAGGATGTCTGTCTGGGGAGGACACTGTCAAAAGTAAGAATAGTATCCAACAGCTTATTAGCAGTGGGAAAAAACAAAAACAACTCATGCAGAACCAGAACTTTTTAACGGAGTAGACTGAGACTCCTTAGTGTAGGAATAAAGAACTCAACTTAATGTCAAATGCTCCTAGGGGTTTTACTATATAGATATACACAGCACGGTAATTAATGTTCATTCTAATGACACTCAACAATCAATAAAATGGTACTTTCTCTTAAGAATGTTCTATATAAGATTTTGGGTAAATAATAAATTTTCTAAGATTCCATTTTAAAAACAAGCCCTAAAGATAGCTTTAGCACTTAAATGAGAAGAATTAATTTATACTAGACAATTTATTTGAAAAACTCATTTTTTGTCAATGCCAAATAATCTTATTGCCTTAAAAAAACCCTCAAATTCATAAAACCCTTTGACCAATAAAACAGAATTCCTAATTTCTTCTATTCTCATGTTTATTATAGAAAAGGTAGCATTTATCTTTGAAATACCAATGAAGATTACAATTAGAGTAAAATGATGATAGAGAATCCACCTGAAATGCAGGAGACCTGGGTTTGGAGAAGGGGTGGCAACCCACTCCAGTATCCTTGCCTGGAGAATTCTATGGACAGAGGAGCCTGGCTGGCTACAATCCATGGGGTTGCAAATGAATCAGAAATGACTGAGTGACTTCACTTACTCATTCTCTATAGAAAAACTTGGAACATGAATTTCAAGTAGTCAACTGATTGTCTTTTTCCTCTCTTTGCAATTCTCTTCACTTAGCAATTAAAGACTTCTGAAAATCATATGTCAAAGTGAAGACATTTAAACAAGCTTTAATCACTGTTATTACCAAATTAAACTGGAAAGCAGTATTACGGAAAAGGTTTTATCTATTCATAAATAATGTGTCTCTTGGGAGGTCAGACCAAAAAGTTAATGACATGAAAACTTAATTCCAATTTCATATTCTGTACACAAAATAAATTACTAAAATTCACCCTGTTCTTAGGCTTCCCAGGTGGCTCAGGGGTAAAGAATCCATCTGCCAAAACAGGAGACTCAGATTTGATTCCTGAGTCAGGAACATCCCCTAGAGAAGGAAATGGCAACCCATTCCAGTATTCTTGCCTGGGAAATCTCATGGACAGAGGAGGCTGGTGGGCTACAGTCCATGGGGTGGCAAAAGAGTTTGATAAGACTTAGAGACTAAAACAACACCTCTGTTCTTATTCTTACTACCCATGGAGTATTGAGCTGATTGATATCTAATACTGAATAAGGAAAAACGCTCCCCCGTTTCTCCTTTTTTCTCACACTACTGTCACACTCAGACATGTGTGACACAGATGTATGTTTTTTTCACTTATCCAGCAATTCTGAGACCAGGTAGGTGTCAGTCAACTCAGTTCTGACACAGTCTATGTGGTGGTAGCATCAGATTCCACAGGTTAAGCGCTCAGTTCCACAAGACTCCCCTGCTCCCCCTACCACCCCCCACTTCAGATGTCAATCACAAGTCCCAAGTTGCCACCTATACTTCTAACTGACTGACCATAAATCAGGAATTCCAAAGACCCTCTCTTTGGTTCAATAATTTGCTAAAATGGCTCACAGAATTCAGGGGAACACTTATATTTATTAGTTTACCATAAAATGATATGATAAAAGATAATTAAGAATATTCAGACAGAAGAGATGCACAGCAGAGGCTTCCGAGGAAGGGGAACAGAGCTTCCATCCCTTGTCAGGCACGCCACCCTCCTAGTATCTCCATGTGCTCAACAGCTCAGAAGTTTTACAAGCTCTGTCTTGGGAATTTTACAAACATTTCATCATGTAGGGATCAGTCATTAACTCAGTCTCCAATCTCTCTCTCCTTCCTGGAGGTCAGGGGAAGAAGGCTACTGCTGAACGTTCCAATCTCCAGATCGTGGTGTAGTCTTTCTGGTGACCAGCTCCCATCATGAAGCTATCTAGGAGCCCACCAAGTACTGCCTCATTAGAGTAAAAGCCACTCCTATCACCCAGGAAAATCCAAGGGGATTAAGAGCAATGTTAGAAACCAGGATCAAAGACCAAAAACTCAATGCTTTTATTACTTAGGAAATTACAAAGGTTTTAGGATCTCTGTACAAAGTTTTTAAGACTTACTGATCTCTCACTGGGCAGAGATCAATAAATACTTTTTCATAGCTACATTATTTAATCCTATTTAATCTTCACTACCTGGGAATTCCCACCTTCTGGGGGGGAAAACCTCAAACTCAAGTGGTTAAGAGATTTAGGTTAAGAAGCTAATAACGTATATATTCTGCTAGTTGTGTTGGAAAGTTGTACATGTGTGATATGTCTAAAATCGATGTCTGAAAACTACCAAAAGTCTTATAAAATCTTGACTTTAAGGCCAGTATGGCTTAATAAAAGTAAGCTAGGGGAAAAAACGGTAAAAAATAAGAGACACTCAGTATTGGAGAGCAATGACTTTTAACTATGGTCCCAACTGGTAGCAAAATCAATTTAGTTAGACCAAGAAAACAATTTTCTATTTTACTTCACTAAAAACAGACTGGAATAGAGCACTAAAAAATGTCTTGTACAATACGAATGAGTATCCCAGGTGGTGCTAGTGGTAAAGAATCCACCTGCCAATCCAGGAGATGAGGCTTCAATCCTTGGTTCAGGAAGAGCCCTTGGATTAGAAAACAGCAACCCACTCCAGTACTTTTTATTCATACAATTCCATGGATAGAGGCACTTGGCATGCTACAGTCCATGGGGTCACAAACAGTCAGACACGACTGAGTGACTACAGTATTACACTGGGCTTCCAAGGTAGCACAGTGGTAAAGAATTTGCTTGCCAAAGCAGAAGATGTCAAGAGATTTGCACGGTGCCATCCCTGGGTTTGAAGACCACCTGGAGTAGGAAATGGCAACCCAGTCCAGTATTCCTGCCTGGAAAATTCCATGGACAGAGGAGCCTGATGGGCTGCAATCCATGGAGTCACAAAGAGCTGGATATGCCTGAGCGACGGAGCACACACAATAATGGCAGTGCTGTTTGGGGAAATTTCTGCTTCAGATATATTCATGTTATGTGTGTATACTCATCTCTTAATTTAAGATATTATTTTATACAGTGAGTCATAAAGCCTGCCTGTAGACCACAGTGAGGATCCTAGACACTATTCTAAATGTGACAAGACTGGAAGGCAGTATAGAGAGGAAAAAAACAGAGACATGACAAAATCTAAGTCCTTTCCAAAGACTACTTTAACCTTCACAGAAAGTACTTACTAATTCAAATGGGAAGGTCAGTTTAAATAGGGAAACCTGGTGAACACCATGTAATCACATTAATGCCACAACGGAAGAAAAACAGTAAATATCAACCAAGTGCCTCCTAATGTGGTACACTGGAAACATTATTTATATAAGGTTCCTGGAAAAAATGCAAACTCAGACGTGACCTCGAAGAAGCATTGGAAATAGTCTCTAAAAGGTGGAAAACAAAGTCAGTGTCATAAGGCTGCCTGGTTGGATGTTCCAAACTAAAGAGACTACAGAGACACCACAACTCAATGCAGTATGACACATGTGACTGGATCCTGAATCAGGAAAAAAAAAAAAAATTGCTGCAAAGAATGTTACTTGAGCAATTGGTAACATCTGAATATGAACTCTATGTAAGATAAAAGTATTAATGCATATCACTGTCAAATTCCCTGAATCGTACTGTATTGCAGTTCTGTAAGAAAATGTCTTTTTAGTATATATGTAAGGCACTGGGGTAAAAGGGCATGGTATCATCAACTTACTCCTGAATGTTTAAAGAAAAAGAAATGGAGGAACAGAAAAAATGTGGCAAACTGTTAATAATTACTGAAATCTAAGTGATGGATACTGTTATGGGCTGAGTTGTATCCCCTCTCAGATTCATATGTTGAAGTCCCAAGCCTCAGCACCTCAGAATGTGACTATACTTGGAAAGATCTTCAAACAGGCAATTAAAGCACCAGGAGACTAGTTCTGCAACAACTGCTGAAGGACCTTCTCCAAATGGAAAAGAAAAGGCCACAATTAGAAACAATATATTAATAGGATAATACACCACAATCCAGTGCAAGTTATCCCAGGATTGCAAGGATCAGTGTGATACACCACAATAACAAATTGAAGAATAAGAACCATATAATCATCTCCATAGATGCAGAAAAGCTTTTGACAAAATTAGCACTTTATGATAAAAACCCTCCAAAAAGAGGGCGTAGAGGGAACATGTCTCAACATAATAAAGGCCATAAATGACAAACCTACAGCTAACATGCTCAATGGTGAAAAGTTGAAAGAATTTCCTCTAAGATCAGGAACAAGACAAGGATGTCCATTCTCTTTCCTTTTATTCAAAACAGTTTTGGAAGTCCTAGCCATGGCAATCAGAGAAGAAAAAGAAATAAAAGGTTTACAAAATGGTGAAGTAGTAATAAAACTGTCACTGTTTGCAAATGACATGATACTATACATAGAAGATCCAAAAGAGGCTACCAGAAAAGTGCTAAAGCTCATCCATGAAAG
>SJYC01131912.1:0-17485 GCA_006408675.1 Madoqua kirkii
CCAACAAAGGTCCATCTAGTCAAAGCTATGGTTTTTCCAATGGCACCCCACTCCAGTACTCTTGGCTGGAAAATCCCATGGGTGGAGGAGCAGGGCAGGCTGCAGTCCATGGGGTCGCTGAGAGTCGGACACGACTGAGCAACTTCACTTTCACTTTTCACTTTCATGCATTGGAGAAGGAAATGACAACCCACTCCAGTGTTCTTGCCTGGAGAATCCCAGGGACGGGGGAGCCTGGTGGGCTACCATCTATGGGGTCACACAGAGTTGGACATGACTGAAGCAGCTTAGCAGCAGCAGCATGTATGAATATGAGAGTTGGACTATAAAGAAAGCTGAGTGCTGAAGAACTGATGCTTTTGAACTGTGGTGTTGGAGAAGACTCTTGAGAATCCCTTGGGCTGCAAGGAGATCCAATCAGCCCATCCTAAAGGAAATCAGTCCTGAATATTCACTGGAAGGACTGATGCTGAAGCTGAAACACCAGTACTGTAGACACTGATGTGAAGAACTGATTCATTTGAAAAGACTCTGATGCTGGGAAAGATTGAAGGCAGGAGGAGAAGAGGACAGCAGAGGATGAGATGGTTGGATGGCATCACCGACTCAATATACATGGATTTGAGTAAACTCTGGAAGTTGGTGATAGACAACAAGGCTTGGTGTGCTGCAGTCCATGGGGTCACAAAGAGTTGGACACTACTGAGCAACTGAACTGAACTGTTGATCAATAAAGGGTTAATATTCAACATGTATAAACAAATCATACAACTCAACATCAAAAAAACAAACATCCTGATCAAAACATGGGCAGAATAACTGTATCACTGATCATTAGAGAAATGCAACTCAAAACCACAGTGAGACATCACCTCACATCCATCAGAATGTCTATCATCAAAAAGACCACATATAACAAATATTGGCAAGGGTGTAAAAAGTGGAACCCCTTGTACACTGCTGGTGGGAATGTAAATTAGTGGAGCCACTGTGGAAGACAGTATGGAGGTTTCTCCAAAAGCTAAAAATAGAACTACTCTGTGACACAACAGTTCCACTCATGGAAAGAACAAAAAACATGAATTCAAAAAAATAGATTTACCCCAGTGTTTATAGCAGCATTATTTCCAGTAGCCAAGATATGGGAACAACCTAAGCCTCCTTCAGCAGATGACTGGATAAAACATTTTGGTACATATATACGATGGAATATTACTCAGCCATAAAAAGGAATGAAGTTTTGCCATTTTTAGTAATATGGATGAACTTAGAGGGCATTAGGCTAAGTAAAGTAAATCAGACAGAGAAAGAAAAATACTGTATGATATCACTTATATGTGAAATCTAAAAAGTACAGCAAATTAGTGAGTAAAACAAAGATGAGGCAGACTCATAGATATAGAAAACAGCATTACCAGTGGGGGAAGGAAAGGAGCGAGGTACAGTATAGGGGTAAAAGAGTAAGAGATGTAAACTACTGAGTATAAAATATGCTACAAAGATATATTGTATAACACAGGGAATATAGGCAATATTTTATAATAACTGTAAATGAAACATGACTTTAAAAGTTGTGAATGACTGTATTATACACCTGTAATGTATAATGTTTGCATAGACTATATGGTTGATAAATTAAAAAAAATAAACATGTAATTTTTTTTCAAAAAAGAAAAAGTGGGAACTCTGTATAAGCCTAGACTAGAAGGACAAAGGGAAGAAGGAATACTGGCAGAGACAGGAATGGGGTGGTGGAAGCTGGAACCACATACAGCCTGGAAACAATGAAGCCCCCAAAGAAGAATGGGCACTGCCACAGACGATGCTCGAGACAGAGAGAAGAATACTCGGTTGCCTCCCTTCTTCTTACTCTCCATTTTTCTGCCAGGGCCCCTTAATGGGCAACCCTGGACAGGAGCCTGGCAATTACAGCTTGTTGGGCTCTGTCCTGCGTTACAGACAAAACAGTAGGAAGGCAAGGAGGGAATCTGAGGCCAGAAAAGCCCAAGCTTGGCAATGTGCTAAAACATAGAACGTTATAAAGTGATTCAAAAAGGTCCTTCAAATTAATGAAGGCAGATTTACATATTTATATTTATGGTTAGTGACTGTTATATAAATCTACCCACAACTGCCCAGACAAGACTTGCTTTATTTCATTCTTGTGATTTCTTCAAAAATATTTCTTTTCTTCTTTGCCTGGAAAATCCATTCCCCCCTCCCACCCCACAATCTGTGCATTTCTAAATTCTAAACACTGTGTAAAGCCATTCTTAAATTCTCTTTGAAGTCTCCCAAGTTATTCTCTCCTCTTCTTAATATTGGTCTCTGACACTTAGAACTTTTCCATCTATATGAGCAGCTATTTATATACTCAGTTTGCAGTTTTTCAGATCAGGGCCTGTAGTCTTTCTATTTTATATAGTTTTTTAAAATTGTAGCTTGCATATCATTAATGATCAATAAGTTTATCTAGTGAATAGTTATATTTAAGAAAACTGATAATACTGGCATTGTTACCAATTCATATTTATAATCTTGCTATCTTTTCTATAATTTTTCCATTATCTTTACCATCCTGTACAACAAAGCCAATAAAACACAAGCATTTTTTTTTTCTTTTTGACTCCTGTTTTGAGGGAAGATGTATTTCATTTTATGATTATGTAGATGAGAATTCTCAGGGTGCCCAGGTGGTACAGTGTAAGGAATCCGTCTCCCAATGTAGGAGATGTAGGAGACACAGGTTCTATCCCTGGGTCAGGAAGATCTCCTGGAGGAGGAAATGGCAGCCCACTCCAGTATTCTTGCCTGAAAAATCCCATGAACAGAGGAGCCTCGTTGGCTACAGTCCATAGGGTTGCCAAGAGAGGGACACGCCTGAGCAACTGAGTACACACACACCCAAATGGGAATGCTTAGTCTGGGGTTCAGAGAAATTGCCAGCTTGTCTCATCTGAATATCAAAAGGTACCAGAAATTTGAATGCATATTCCAAGTTAATAGATCTTTTCTATTATTTTACCCCCTTTTCTGCATGGTCACTTTTGTAGATCTTGAAATGAATCTTTTCCTTCCACTAACATGTATAGACCATGAGGCTACCACAGGCATTTGAAATATGTCAGGAAACAAAACAGACAATTTTGAATAACAATAAACATAAAAGTCTTGTAAGTTCACTTGAGGTGATATATACTATGAGGGGAATATATATATATATATCAGTTCAGTTCAGTTCAGTCGCTCAGTCAACCACATGAATTGCAGCACGCCAGGCCTCCCTGTTCATCACCAACTCCTGGAGTTCACTCAGACTTATGTTCACTGAGTCAGGGTTGCCATCCAGCCATCTCATCCTCGGTCATCCCCTTCTCCTCCTGCCCCCAATCCCTCCCAGCATCAGAGTCTTTTCTAATGAGTCACCTCTTCTCATGAGGTGGCCAGAGTACTGGAGTTTCAGCTTTAGCATCATTCCTTCCAAAGAAATCCCAGGGCTTATCTCCTTCAGAATGGACTGGTTGGATCTCCTTGCAGTCCAAGGGACTCTCAAGAGTCTTCTCCAACACCACAGTTCAAAAGCATCAATTCTTCGGCACTCAGTCTTTTTCACAGTCCAACTCTCACATTCATACAAGACTACTGGAAAAACCATAGCCTTGACTAGATGGACTTTAGTGGGCAAAGTAATGTCTCTGCTTTTGAATATACTATCTCGGTTGGTCATAACTTTTCTTCCAAGGACTAAGTGTCTTTTAATTTCATGGCTGCAGTCACCATCTGCAGTGACCTTGGAGCCCCCCCCCCCAAAAAAAAAGTCTGACACTGTTTCCACTGTTTCCCCATCCATTTCCCATGAAGTGTTGGGACTGGATGCCATGATCTTTGTTTTCTGAATGTTGAGCTTTAAGCCAACTTTTTCACTCTCCTCTTTCACATTCATCAAGAGGCTTTTTAGTTCCTCTTCACTTTCTGCCATAAGGGTGGTATCATCTGCATATCTGAGGCTTTTGATATTTCTCCCAGCAATCTTGATTCCAGCTTGTGTTAAAACAGTCGCTTTGTTGAAATTAGCAAAACACTGTAAATCAATTATACTTCAATAAAATTGAAAAAAAAAACCTCACCTTTTTTGAGGTGATAGGATGTGATTGAGCTTTGGATGTATTTTGAAGGTAGAGCTGGTAGGATATGTTAATAGATTAGATGTGAACTATGAGGGAAAAGAGTAATCAAGGATGATTTAGAATTTGGGGCTGAGAAACTGGAGGGTGGAGTTGTCAAGAGAGGAATGGTAGGCTTCAGGTAAGCAGTCGTGGGAGCTTCATTCTAGACATGTTGACTTTCAGGCACTAGTTAGACATGAAAATAGGCAGCTGGGTTTATGAGTATGATGCTGAGAAGGGAGACACATAGGATGAAAATGTGCTTTGGCCTGTTAAGAGGTGCACAGATTGTATATCAAGTCTTGAAATTAGATGAAATCTTCTAGAGTGTGAATGGAAATGGAGGAGAGAAATGATCCAAAGATTGAACCTTGGGACTCTATTATGGGTAGGTTTGGGACAAGAGAAAGAACTAGAATGTGAATTTTAAAAGGGGAAAAACCAAGACAGTGTGGTATTCTGAAAGCCCAGTGAAAAGCAGATGATCTACTTTGTCTATTAGTGTAGAGAGGACAATAAAGATAAATAAATAAAATGCAGCTTGTAGATATTTCAGTAAACTCAAGAGTGAAATTCTCTCTTTTAACTAGATAACTGGTGTGACTGTGGGACCTGTCAATCAGTGTGAAACTGCTAATAGACCTTTCTATTGAAGAATGAGAAAAATCAGATCTGCAGTTCTGATTTTTGAGTCTATTAGCGGTATCTAAGGACTGATGCTGAAACTGAAGCTCCAATACTTTGGGCACCTGATGCGAAGAACTGACTCATTGGAAATGACGCTGATGCTGGGAAAGGTTGCAGGCAGGAGGAGAAGGGGGCGCAAGAGTACAAGATGGTTGGATGGCATCACTTATTCAGTGAACAAGAGTTTGAGCATACTCTGGGAGATGGTGAAGGACAAGGAAGCCTGGCGTGCTGCGGTCCATGGGGTCACAAAGAGTCATACACGACTTAGCAACTGACAACAACAAGTGATATGCTATAGGAGTTTTAAAACAAAACAGAAAGTTGTTCAACCTTAAGAAGAAAGCTAATTAAAAGTAATCAGAGTAATCTTGATAGACAAAATTTGTTTTCAATTAAAAAAACTGGTGAGAGAAATATGTTTGAGATCCAGTGCTGTTTTTACATAGTGACTTAATACATATCAAGTGATGCTGAATATTTGCAGAACATCTGGTAAGAGCAGGTAGCAGCTTCCTTTTCAATATGTTCTAAATGGCAATTTGATAAAGCCGGAGAACAATTTTAGTGTTCATTTAAAATTGACTTTGCAAAGAAGCAGTTTTATTTTATTTGTTCTGACTGCTTGAGTTAGTTTCCTCACTTCAAATTTTCCTTAATTAAGTTTGATAGAAAATGTTAAATTACATTTCATCATTGTGAAGCAAAACCTCAGCTATCTCTTTCTTACTGAAACTTTCTATTGTCAACAACTCACCTGTCCTTTATTCTTCATGGCTCCATTATTTGGCCCCATGAAAGCTGTAATAACTGTGATTTCTGTATGTTCTCAAAGTCAAACAGACCCCCTTTTGTTTCTCTCTTTCCTCTCCAGCCTGAATCTTATGACTGATAATCTAAACTATACTTTCACTGGCTGTATCAATCTGGCTTCAGTTAAGAAAACAGAGCCACATTAGATATAAAATACATGGACAGTGTTAGTCACTCAGTCGTGTCTTGCTCTTTGTGACCTCATGGATTGTAGCCCACCAGCCTCCTCTGTCCATGGGATTCTCCTGGCCACAATACTGAAGTGCGTTGCTTCTCCAGGAGATTTTCTGGACCCAGGGATCCATCCTGCATTGCAGGCACATTCTTTACAATACAACCTGAGCCACCAGAGAAGCCATAAAACACACTGAATTTAAGATAAATAATTAACAACATGTGAGAGACGAGCTGCAGAAGACAATGGCAGTATTAGATATAAAATACATGGACAGTGTTAGTCACTCAGTCGTGTCTTGCTCTTTGTGACCTCATGGATTGTAGCCCACCAGCCTCCTCTGTCCATGGGATTCTCCTGGCCACAATACTGAAGTGCGTTGCTTCTCCAGGAGATTTTCTGGACCCAGGGATCCATCCTGCATTGCAGGCACATTCTTTACAATACAACCTGAGCCACCAGAGAAGCCATAAAACACACTGAATTTAAGATAAATAATTAACAACATGTGAGAGACGAGCTGCAGAAGACAATGGCAGCCCACTCCAGTGTTCTTTCCTGGAGAATCCCAGGGATGGTGGAGCCTGGTGGGCTGCCGTCTATAGAGTTGCACAGAGTCGGACACGACTGAAGCAACTTAGCAGCAGCAGATAGACAGCAGAAAACCTAACAGAGAATGGTGAGAAAAGTTCAGAGATTGGCAAAAATAGGAAATTGTTACCGTCCCCAGAGTGAAAGAGAAAGCTCAACAGTGTATCATTTCCATAGTCCAGAGGTGGAAGCTTACTGAAGGACGCTAAGATTATGGTGAGAACTGCTTGGGGGCCACTGGTATCAGTGAGAGAGAATATGTGCAAAGAGCTGGAGGAGCTATAACTGTTTTCAAAAAGACATATCAAAGCAGAGTTCAGTTCAGTTCAATCTCTAAGTCATGTCTGACTCTTTGCGACCCTGTGAAATATTCCCTTCTCCAGTGGACCACATTCTGTCAGATCTTTCCACCATGACCTGCCAGTCTTGGGTTGCCCTGCAGGCATAGCTTGGTTTCTTTTAGTTAGACAAGGCTGTGGTCCTAGTGTGATTAGATTGAATAGTTTTCTGTGAGTATGGTTTCAGTGTGTCTGCCCTCTGATGCCTCTCACAACACCTACCATCTTACTTGGGTTTCTCTTACCTTGGGCATGGGGTATATCTTTATGACTGCTCCAGCAAAACACAGCCACTGCTCCTTACTTTGAATGAGGGGTATCTCCCTACCACTGCCTTTCCTGACCTCAACATGAGAGTAATGGGGCAGGGCAATGGGGACTAAATAGCCCTGATGCATCTATCATTCAATCTGGTTATAAAAAGGGAAACCACAAAAATTGTTATTGTTGTGATCATCATGATATTTATTTACAAGTACACAAAATTTGTGAATGAGCAGGTTATGGGAAGACAAGGCTTTAAACTATAAGCCTGTATACTAGGAAAGGCCCACTGAATCAAAGGCAGATCTGTAAATAAGCAATCTTTGATTCTTAAATAGGTCTCCACAATAAAGCTTTATTGGAACACAGCCATGATTTTAAATTGGCAAGTTGTCCACGGGTGATTCCACATAAAAAAGCAGATTTGAGTAATTGTAAAATAGACCAGATAACCCACCTAGGCCCTATCTTTGCTATCTGGCTAATCACAGAAAAAGTTTGCCCACTTCTGCTTTATCAGTTTAGTTCAGTCGCTCAGCCATGTCCGACTCTCGGTTTTTGATTCTTAAATAGGTCTCCACAATAAAGCTTTATTGGAACACAGCCATGATTTTAAATTGGCAAGTTGTCCACGGGTGATTCCACATAAAAAAGCAGATTTGAGTAATTGTAAAATAGACCAGATAACCCACCTAGGCCCTATCTTTGCTATCTGGCTAATCACAGAAAAAGTTTGCCCACTTCTGCTTTATCAGTTTAGTTCAGTCGCTCAGCCATGTCCGACTCTCGGTGACCCCATGGACTGCAGCACGCCAGGCTTCCCTGTCCATCACTAACTCCCAGAGCTTACTCAAGCTCATGTCCATACAGTCGGTGATGCCATCCAACCGTTTCATCCTCAGTCAACCCCTTTTCCTGTCACCTCAGTCTTTTCCAGCATCAGGGTCTTATCTGATGAGTCAGTTCTTCACACCAGGTGAACAAAGTATTAGAGTTTCAGCTTCAGCATCAGTCCTTCCAATGAACATTCAGCACTGATTTCCTTTAGGATGAACTGGTTGGATCTCCTTCCAGCCCAAGGGACTCTCAAGTGTCTTCTCCAACACCACAGTTTAAAAGCATCAATTCTTTGGCACTCAGCTTTCTTTGTAGTCTATGTCTCACATTCTTATATGACTACTGGAGAAACCATAGCTTTGACTAGATGGACCTTTGTTGACAAAGTAGTATCACTGCTTTTTAATATGCTGTCTAGTTTGGTCATAGCTTTTCTTCCAAGCAACAGGTGTCTTTTAATTTCATGGTGCAGTCACCATCTGCAGTGATTTTGGAGTGAAAAAAAAAAAACCTCTCTTAAACACCTGCCTCCTTTAAAAAAAAAAAGAATTACAGGGCATTGTAGTATGTTAGTTCAGAGAAAGAATTGTGGTGATCAGCATCAACAAAATGCCATTGGTAAACTCACAAGGGATTTAAACCTGACTTAAGCTGGTCACCTTTGGAGAAGGAAATGACACCCCACTCCAGTATTCTTGCCTGGAGAATCCTATGGACAGAGGATCCTTGGGGGCTGTAGTGCATGGGGTCACAAGACTCGGACACGACTGAGTGACTTTGACTGACTTGACTAATGTTTCCATTGTTTCCCTGTCTATTTGCCATGAACTGATGGGAAATGATGCCCTGACCTTAGTTTTCTGAATGTTGAGTTTTAAGCCAAGTTTTTCACTCTCCTCTTTCACTTTCATCAAGAGGCTTTTTAGTTCCTCTTCACTTTCTGCCATACGGGTGGTGTCATCTGCATATCTGAGTTTATTGATATTTTTCCCACAATCTTGATTGCAGATTATACTTCATGCAGCCCAGCGTTTCTCATGATGTACTCTGTATATAAGTTAAATAAATAAGGTGACAATATTCAGCTTTGGCGTACTCCTTTCCCAATTTGGAACCAATCTGTTGGGGCTTCCCCAGCGGCTCAGTGGTAAAGAATTCGCCTGCAATGCAGGAGATGCCTCTGCTTTATACCCACTCAGAAATCATACTGGTAGAAATCATACAGCCATGCTGATTAGTATTCACATTTAAGGCCATGAGTTTTTTTCCTTAATGTATGTATTTTATTGAAGTATAGTTGACTTATATGTTTTCAGTGCCTAGCAAGGTGATTCAGTTTTACATATACACATATTATTTTTGAATTTTTTCCATTTTAGGTTATTACCTAGACAGCATATTAAAAAGCTGAGACATTACTTTGCCAACAAAGGTCCATCTAGTCAAGGCTATGGTTTTTCCAGTAGTCATGTATGGATGTGTGAGTTGGACTATAAAGAAAGTTGAGCACCAAAGAATTGGTGCTTTTGAACTGTGGTGTTGGAGAAGACCTTTGAGAGTCCCTTGGGCTGCAAAGAGAGCCAACCAATCCATCCTAAAGGATATCAGTCCTGAATATTCACTGGAAGAACAGATACTGAAGCTGAAACCCCAATACTTTGGCCACTTGATGCAAAGAATAGATTCACTGGAAAAGACCCTGATGCTGGTAAAGGTTGAGGGTGGCAGGAGAAGGGGATGACACAGAATCAAGGGGATGACACAGGAGAAGGGGATGACACAGGTTGGATGGCATCACCAACTCTATGGACATGAGCTTGAGTAAGCTCCGGAATTGGTAATGGACAGGGAGGCTTGGCGTGCTGTAGTCCATGAGGTGTCAAAGAGTCAGACACAACTGAGCAACTGAGCTGAACTGAACCGATAGGTTATTACAAGATATTGATTACAGCTCCCTGTGCTGTACAGTAAACCTTTGTTGTTTGTTGCATATGTGTTTTTTTAAATTAGAATTCTGGCATTCTAATGCCCAGGTATTGCTTTCATCGTCCAGAGCTCCAAGTATGTTTCTGATTAGAAGTCATGTTTAAAAACAACTGCACTATATGATGATCTTTTACTTTTATCTAGTTTGTTTCACTTTTTCTATTTCATATTCAGTGCTCCCATTTCATTTAGTTTATGTGTTCTAGTTTTTCCATCTCTTCTTTCTTTTTGATGTTCTTTCTCAAAGCTTTACCAAGTGTAGTAGAAAAGCTTTTGTATACACATATATGAATAATACATATAGTACATTTATATTTTAGAAAAGTCATGAATTTTTGCCTAACTAAAAAATTGTGATATTTTGATTCCACTTGTTTGACAACATGAATAGAATACCATTCGTTTTTCTTACACTTGAACTTGGTCAATTCTCAGCATTTTAGCAGATCTTCATCTAGTCTCTACTCAGCACTCATGCCTTTTCTCCCAGCCATGGACTGTGTTCTGTCACTTTATTGATAAAATTTGGATAAAAAGAAAATGTCTTTTCTTAGCTCCTGCTTGAGAGCTACAAGCATATGTATTCCCAAAATCTGCCTTTCTTTATACCTGCTAGTCTCAGCAAATGAGCTCTCCTAGGTACCCATTTCACCCCTCTTGATCTCTTCCCATCCTACCTACTCCTTTACCATCAGTGCAGCGATAATGTCAATCTTTGTCACCCTTCTAAGACATTACAGAGTAGTGAACAGAAACTTTTAAATTTGGCCAGCTAGACTCTAATTCCAACTTTACTTTTACTGATTGTGTAACCATTAGCAGTTTCTTTTCATCTTTATCACTCTTAACATCGTTCTCTGCAAAAATAACTATTCATAGGACTTTTGTAAGCATTAACTAAAATCCTACCTGTAAACACTCGGTGCAGGGCCTAGCATTTAGTGTATTTAATATAGTTTAGATATCTTCAAAGTATCACTAAATTTTTACCACTACCACTTTAACCTCTAAAAAATTCAATCCTCTCTCAACCTAAAATGAAGAAAAGCAGTCCCTTCAGTCCTGTGCCACCTTTTGTTACTACTGTTCTAAACCTGCCCTTTTCCTTGAAATCCATCCCCCAAGTAGTCTTACTGTTTCACTATTTTGATCTTTTCATTTTACTCTTTATTTTCTCCTTTAACTGGTCTTCTGAAAATGCTCTTAGAAAGATCAACAATGATATCTTGATTCACAAATCCACTCATACTCCCCAGTCTGCATTATTTCATCTCTCTGGAGCATTCAGTCTTGTTAATTGCTTACTCTTTGCTATCCCTGGTTTCCAGCACATTGCAGTTTTCTGATTTCTCAGCTGTTTTTTTTCCCTCTCTTTCTTGAGTATTTCCTCATCTAGCCATGCTTGAGGTTTTATCTGTCCTCACTACTCATGTCATATCATGTATTTACTGAGTGATTTTTTCCAATCTCAGGGTTTCTAACTGATATTCATATGCATAAAAAACTGTAACTACAACTCAGATCTTGCCCAAGACCCAGCATAATATAACTGCCTGCCTGTTGTACTTTTATATCAGTGTGATCTACTTTTAAGTTCAATATATCCAAAGATTTATATTCTTTCTAAACCTGATGTTCTTTCTTCTTTTTTTGGCACAGTCATGGCTAGAATCACTCAGTCAGAAAGTTCTGAGTCATTCCTAACTCTTTCTTTTCCTATATTATAATATATATATATATATATATATATATATATATATAATAGTGTAATAATTTTGAGGTGAAAGTGAAGTTGCTCAGTCGTGTTCGACTCTTTGCGACCCCATGGACTGTAGCCTATCAGGCTCCTCTGTCCATGGGATTTTCAGGCAAGAGTGCTGGAGTGGATTGCCATTTCCTTCTCCAGGGGATCTTCCCGACCCAGGAATCGAACCCGGGTCTCCCACATTGCAGGCAGATGCTTTACCGTGTTGAGGCAAGTACTATTATTATCCCCATTTTATAGATGAAGAAACAGAGAGGTTATATAATTTGTTCAGTCAGGATCACACAGTAGGTAGGGGGAGCTTATATTGGAACCTGGGCAATTTGGTTTCAGAGCTCAGGTTCTTAGTCATCTAATTAAAGTGACTCTCCAAAGGTGTTTAACTAATATTTACTGGATAAATGAATTAAAAATACATTTCTATGATATAAGTAATCACTTAACATGATATTGATTAGTTTATGCTTTGGGGTATCTGAAAATATAGATGTCATTAGTAGATTCTGTATGGCCTTCCCTGGTAGCTCAGACGGTAAAGAATCTGCCTGCAATGCGGGAGACCCAGGTTTGATCCCTGGCTTAGAAAGATCCCCTGGAGAAAGGAATGGCAACCTAGTTCAGTCTTCTTGCCTGGAGAATTCCATGGACAGAGTGGTCTGGTGGGCTACAGTTCATAGGGTTGCAGAGTTGGACATATCTGAGTGACTAACACACACACAGTAATTTCTAGTACACTTTTTTTATTTCAGAATAAATTCTAGGAAAATGAGTAATTTTAAAATTTGCCTATTAGAAGATATTTATTCTTTATTTTTCCTCTTATATTTGGAAGAAAACTCATGATTATGAGTTTCTGCATCTTCATTCTTACTTCTCATATACCTGCACTTCTTGGCCGAAGCTGGTGATTTCTTTATGAAGATGCTAACGGAAGCGTTATCATTCTTATTGCAAAAATGAATTAACAGAGGCTCAGAGAAGTTCTAGGGACTTATTCAAGTTGAGATGTCCTTTGTGATTCTTCTTTCCACTAAGTACATTAAAGACACTGATATTAAAACCCATGGGGTAGTGTACATTAGATGTATCTTAATGTGGAATTCCCTACATTAAAAAAATATGATAAAAGGAATTATAGTACATTTACAAAACAAGTAAATATTTAGAGTTCTGCCCCTCTTTTGAGCAATATTCTAAATTAGTTCCTTTTTCCTGCAGATTCTTTGGAAAATTCTTCAGTCCCTTTGTGCATCCATTTATAGATGTACTGTCATTCAACTCACTTGGATGGTCATCTTTTATAATGTTCTCCTTAAAGTACCCTGACAAGAAAAAAAATATAAGCTCTTTCACATAGGGAGAGGTACAGCTGGGAGAATCTAGCCCACTGGTATTTCTGGGATACTTACTTGCATGATACAGTAAATACAGTCAATGCATGGAGAGACACAATGTAAACTGTTACTTTGAAATGCTTGCTTTTGGCACAACTTCCTCACAGGCGTTTTACAATTTACAAAGCAGTATGGAGTAATGTTGACAACTTCTGTGTTTACAAATTCACTGGTTTCTCTTTACTCAAGGCAGGATTTTTGGTTTTGGCAACTTTTCAGATGTTCGTCATTTCTTCCCAATGCTTTTGCATCTATTAGTCTTTATTAACAAAGATATTATTTTATCTCAAGCTGAATGGGCCTCTTTAAGGGCATATGACTTAAGAGAGGAAATATGTGTTATCCAGCTGGATCTGGTGTATGGTTCTAGCAAAATATATTTAATACATCAGAGGAAGGATTTTATTTTAATGACTGAAAAGCAGGAAAGTGTGAATTGTGATTTTAAATGATAAACTTCATCTTTTTTCAATATGAGGTACCGAGAGAGCTTTTGTAAACAGTTTCTTTGTCACTGTTAAGAAATTAGAACATAATGAAAAGAGATCTAAAGCTGTTATCACATCAGTGTTAAGAAATACCTCTTTTAACATTTTTTTAAGATTCCTAAGATACATATCTCTAGGATGGTTAAAATGTTGCCACCCCTGTAAACTGAAGGAAGGATTAAGTATTTAGTAATTATTATTCTTATAATAAAAATACTAGCAAGAATAAAAAGAAGAAAGAAAGAAAGATACTGCCTCTAGCCTGCAGTCAAACTTGACTAAGAATCCAAGAATTTGAAATCTTGGTGTGTGAACCTGCCACAGTAGAGCCATAGCCTTGAGTAGGTGATGCATAAATGGGAGGATAGCTGCAGAGTCTATCTCCAAAGAGCAGTGAGTCTGTGCCCCACTTTGGCTAGCCAGTCTGAGAGTCCTACACTAGGAGGATGAGCCCCTAGAGCATTCAGCTTTGAAGGTCAGTGAGGCTTAATTTCAGAAGATCCAGAGGGTTGTGGGAAAGGACACCTTCTTAAAGGACACACACAAAATTTTAGATGCTCCAGGACCAAGAGCAGAAGCATTAATTTGAAAGGGGATTCAGATCCATATCTTGATCCCAGAGAATCTCTCAGAAGAGCAGAAGAGAGCTGAACGTATGAGGACAACTACACAGGCAGCAGCCATTTGGGGAAGCTTTTTCTGGACAACAGTACTGGAAAATGTCAGTTTGGAATCCTTCCTCTCATTTATTAACACTGATTGGGTCCCCTCCCCTCCACCAACCTTTAGCATAAGTAATGGAACACTTTAGGTCAAGCAGCTAGCCAGGAGGGAAAATAGTCCCACCCACCAAAAGCCAGGCTGATGAAAGACCTCCTGAGCTCACAGCTACCCAGGACATGGCTTTGTCTACTAGAGGAATCAGGTCCACACACCAGTGTATGAACACTAGCACTGCAATTCCCAGGACACTGCTGTGAAAGACCCCAGCACATAGCTCTATCCACCAGTTGGCCGTCACCGAGTCACAGGACCCTCTGGGCTGAGAGCACCAACGAGCAGGCTTGGAATCTGCAACCAGCCATGTCAGGAAGTGACCCTCTGATCAGCAGACTGACAATAGATCTGAGAACTCTGACATTACAACCACTCACTCCAGAACACTACTTTGACCATAACTGAGCCAGCACTAGCCCAGGGACTACTCAAGCACCCAGGATTCCTCACCCAGGTGACTTGTCACCTGGCCCCAACCACTGATAGCCAGCAGCCTCTGCACAAGGCAAGCACTGGAAAACAGAAAGACCAGTAACCAGCTACATTTACCATACAACCTATAGAGGCAGTCTAACACAATAGAGAGACACACAGTCCACATAAGGGGCACCCCTAGAACATGTAGCTCAGGTGACCAGAGGGGAGTGCACTGCTGGGACTCATAGGATATCTCCCACAGAAGCCTATTTCTTCAAAATTGGGAAGCACAACCAACTTAGCAGATACATCACAAGAAAAACAGCAAGGACTGATGTTGAAGCTGAAACTCCAATACTTTGGCCAGCTGATGGCGAACAGCTGACTCATTTGAAAAGACCCTGATGCTGAGAAAGATTGAGGGCAGGAAGAGAAGGGGATAACAGAGGATGAGATGGTTGGATGGCATTATTGACCCAATGGACATGAATTTGGGTAGACTCTGGGAGTTGGTGATGGACAGGGAGGCCTGGTGTGCTGCAGTTCATAGGGTCACAAAGAGTCCGACATGACTGAGAGACTGAACTGAACTAAGGCAAAATGAGGTAATAAAGAATTACCAATTCATCTTTCAAGTGAATGATAATGCCCCGGAAGAACTAAGTGAAGTGGACACAGGCGATTTATCTGAAGAAAAAAGAAAGATTTAAAGATGATCCAAGAACTCAGAGAAGAATGGATGAACAAAGGAAGAACCTTAAGAAAGAATTAGAAGAAGCCAACAGAACTGGAAAAAATAATACTTGAAACAAAAAATACAAAAGAAGGAATCAACAGTAGATGAGAAAATACAAAAGAACTAGAGAGTCAGTTGTGTGCTCAGTCACTTATTATGTCCAACTGTTTGCAGCCTTGTGGAGTGTAACCCACCAGGATCCTCTGTTCATGGAATTTTACAGGCAAGAACACTGGAGTGGGTTGCCATTTCCTATTCCAGGGCATCTTCCCGACTCAGAAATCGAACTCGCATCTCTTGCATCTATCTCCTGCATTGGCAAGTAGATTCTTTACCATTAGCTCCACCTGGCAAACTGAAGCTGGAAAGTAAAGTAATGGAAATTAGTGAAGCTGAACAGAAAATAAACAAATAGATAAATAAGTGAGGACAGTTTAAGAGATTTCTGTGACAACATCATGCACAGTAACACCTGCATTATAGGGATCCAGAGGACCAAAAAAAAAAAAGGAAAATTATAGAAAACATATTTGAAGATAGGACAGCTGAAAACTTTCCTGGTAAAGATATCTAGATCCAGGGAGCTCAGAGAGTGCAAAACTGGATAGATTCAAAGGGAACCAATCCAAGACACATTGTAATTTAAATGGCAAAAATTAAAGGTGAGAGACTATTAAAAGCCGCAAAAGAAAAGCAATAAGCTACATACAAGGGAACTCACATAAGGCTACCAGTTGATTTTTAGCAAAAACTACAGGCAAGAGGTAGTTATACAATATATTTAAAGTGATTATAGGGAAAAACTTACAACCAAGAATATTCTATCTAGTGTCGGGTTAGTTGCTTAGTCATGTCCGACTCTTTGTGACTACACTGACCGTAGTCCACCAGGCTTTTCTGTCCATGGAATTTTCCAGGCAAGAATACAACAGTGGATGGCCATTTCATTCTCCAGCGGATCTTCCTGACCCAGGAATCAAACCCAGGTCTCCTGCATTGCAGGCAGATTCTTTACCATTACCCAGAAAGGCCTTTATTTCAATTTGATGAGAAGAACTACAACTTTACAGATAAAAGCTAAAAGAGGTCAGTTCCACCAAACTAACTTTACCAGAAACTCTCTCTATAAAAAAAAAGTCACAGCTAGAATCTTAAAAATTACAAAAGAAAAAGACTCACTGATAAAGATAAGCACATAGTAATAGTGATAAATTAACCATCTACAAAACTAGTAAGGAAGGTTAAAAGGTAAAGTAGTAAAATCATTCATTTCCACAATAAGTAGCTAATGGATGCACAAAACAAAAAGATATAAAATGATGTCAAAAACAGTAGTCATGGTGAAGGGAGTGAAAATGCAAGATTCTTAAAATTTTCTTGAAATTAAGAGATCACCAAATGAAATAATTACATATGTATGATTATACATGCATACACATACACACACACACACACACACACACACACACACACACACACACTTGAGATTCTGCTACTGAAGCTTAAAATCTCTTTAAATATTTTCTTTCTCAGTAGCACAAAGGTCCAAATGAAATGATAATTATCAACAAATAGTATGCTTAGATATAAAGAACTTTGCTAAATGTTCATACAAAGAAGAGTCTTCTCTTGGTATTAATCTCAACCTACCCATTTCATATGGGGCTTCACTGGTGGCTCAGAGGTAAAGAACCTGTCAGTTAATGTGGGAGACACAGGTTCGATCCGTGGGTCTGGAAAGTCCTTTGGAAAATTAAATAATAACCCACTCCAGTGTTATTGCCTGGAGAATCCTAGGGACAGAGGAGCCCAGCAGGCTACAGTCAACGGGGTCACAAAAGATCAAACATGCCTTGTGTCATTGGAGGTAAGCATTATTTCCATGTTACATAACAGAAAAGTAAGGTTCAGCGGAGTGAAGCCAGACAGCTAGTGTGTTGCACAGCAAGGATGCGAACTCAGCTCTCTATGTGACCAGACAACCACTGCCTGACCCCCGGGAGGTAACAATGTCCCTTCACTCGCAGAAGGGTGTGGACTACTTCTGCTGC
>SJYC01131914.1:0-18326 GCA_006408675.1 Madoqua kirkii
TCTTAGATATCTATGCTTTATAGATATATTTAGATGTCTGATGGACTTTTTAGGTAAGAAGGAAAAGATGAGAGAGGATGGGAGAAATAGCTTCCTTTGGGAGATAGCGTAATGTTACTTATAACGCAATTCTAGAAAGAAAGAAACATACTTTCATTTTTATTTTTAAATAAAATATTTTAAAATTAAATTATTAAAAAAATTTCACACTCTGATCCCTCCATTTATTTTACAGCATTGGAATAATGTTATTTTCAATAGCAGTATATGTGACTATACAAGAAAGATACACGGGTGAGATTTACTCATGTATTACTAAATTTTACTGACTTTCTTTTGCTGCAGAGTGAAAATTCCAAATAAAATTATTCAATTTCAAAGTCAGATATTTTTATGGAGTCTGTTTGCTCCAATGATATTTGGTGTTTTAAAATATAAAAGAGATACAGATTTTAAAGGATCTTGAAACTTTTTAAATAAATCATTGAGTGGAAATGTCAGTATGAGGCTATTTTTTGTCAGATGACAATGTATTCAGTCATAGATCATCCTTATTAGTGATTTTCTTTGCAGATTGTTTTTTGGTGAAATAAGATCCCTTATGAATGCTCCCAAACAGCCTGTAATGGCTGCTAATCACCCAAGTGTCAGAGCTTATAGCTTCAATATATCTTCCTCAAACTACATCAGAAGACAGTAACAATTTCAAGAAATAGTGCTTAAAACTGCCATCAAATAAATTCTCAGTCCCATTTCACCTAAATGCACATTTCTATTTATGACAGAGGAGGGCAGTTGTCCTTAGTCATGAAGAAATTCTCATTGAAATCTGACTTTCAACTTTTTCTAAAGTAAAAAAAAAAGGAGTCTTTTTTATTGGGAAAGCATGGTTCAAGTAAGATGGTGTGATCTCTGGGCAGAACTCTGAAATGTCTTCTCTCAGCTTTAGTGGGCGTGTTGTGTTACTTTGCTAAAGCTGAAACTCCAGTACTTTGGCCACCTCATGCGAAGAGTTGACTCATTGGAAAAGATCCTGATGCTGGGAGGGATTGGGGGCAGGAGGAGTAGGGGATGACCGAGGATGAGATGGCTGGATGGCATCACCGACTCAATGGACGTGAGTCTGAGTGAACTCCGGGAGTTGGTGATGGACAGGGAGGCCTGGTGTGCTGCGATTCATGGGGTTGCAAAGAGTTGAACATGACTGAACGACTGACTAAACTGTGCTACTTTGCATAACAAAGTTGTGTTGTGTTACTTTGTGCATGCTAAGTTGCGTCAGTCATGTCCAATTCTTTGCAACCCCATGGACTGTAGTCCACCAGACTCCTCTGTCCATGGGGTGCCCTCCTCCAGGGAATCTTCCAGACAAAGGTAATCGAACCCATGTCTCATGTCTCCTGCAGTGGCAGGCAGACGCTTTGGGAAGCACAGGTGTTACCTTGGGCTGAGTGTTTTTCTGCTTCTACACCACTGTTTCTTCCGTTACCAACAGAATTAGTGTTTTCTGCTCCAGTTTGTCAGTTCCTGCTCTATTTCGATTGTCTCCGTAGTCAATGGCTCGATCTCATGCTAGCTGTGGTTTTCCACTTACATTTGTGATTGAAGATGGTTGCTTTCCTCACAGAACTAAATAAAGATTCTTGGACTGAACTTTCACTGGGTTTCTTACCAGTGCCTTAATCCTGGTGTTTGCTTTGGCCTGAGCTGAGATACTTAAATCTGTGGTTTCCTTCATTGGTTTTCAATGTGATATAAAGAGCATTTTAGTTGTGTGTGGGATTTGATTTCTCTCATCCTCTCTCTTGCCTATCTATGGACTGACTTGCCCAGATTTTGTTCTTTTTGGCTAATATTTTGTTGTTATTGTTGACGTGTAATTGATTTACAATGCTGTATTAGTTTCAGGTGTACAGCAAAGTGATTTTGTTATACATACTATGGTTTTTCCAGTGGCCACGTATAGATGTGAGAGTTGGACTGTGAAGAAAGCTGAGCACTGAAGAATTGCTGCTTTTGAAATGTGATGTTGGTGAAGACTCTTGAGAGTCCCTTGGATTGCAAAGAGGTCCAACCAGTCCATCCTAAAGGAGATCAGTCCTGAGTGTTCATTGGAAGGACTGATGCTAAAGCTAAAACTCCAATACTTTGGCCGCCTCATGTGAAGAGTTGACTCATTGGAAAAGACCCTGATGCTGTGAGGAATTGAAGGCAGGAGGAGAAGGGGATGACAGAGGATGAGATGGCTAGATGGCATCACTGACTCGATGGACATGAGTTTGATTGAACTCCTGGAGTTGGTGATGGACAGGGAGGCCTGGCGTGCTGCGATTCATGGGGTTGTAAAGAGTCAGACACGACTGAGCGACTGAACTGAACATACTAATGTATATATTCTTTTTCAAATTCTCTCCCATAATAGGTTATTACAATATGTTGAATATAGTTCCTGGTACTATAGGTATTTGTTGTTTATCTTTTTTATACATAGTATTGTGTACCTGTTAATCCCGAACTCCTAATAACAGGTGGCTGTACTTTGGCTCTTGCTCACTTGAGCTGTGTAAAAGAATAATCCTGAGTGTGTGTGCATGCTCAGTTATTATTGACTCTTTGCAACCCCATGGACTGTAGCCTGCCAGGCTCCTCTCTCCATGGAATTTTCTGGTCAAGAATACTGGAGTGGGTTGCCATTTCCTACTCCAGGGGATCTTCCTGACCCAGGAATCAAACCCACATCTTCGAGTCCCCTGTGTCTCCTGTGGGCAGATTCTTTACCGCTTAGCCACCTGGGAACCCATTTAAATATCCCTTCTAGTTCTTATCCTGGGGTACGTTGGATTTAGTTGTTGAATTATTTCTGATTTCCAGTGACTATATTAAAGTGAAATTCCTTTTTAAACTATCATGGGAATACTTAGATGTCAAGGCTCTGAGAAAGATAGGTCTTAAACATGAACAATGCAAATCAACAGTACTTCTCTCCAAGACTGAGAGAACTTAATGATATAGCAAAAGAAAACAGACAAAATGAACCACTTTGGTCTTTTTTCCCCCAAATACACACCACATAAAATCATACCATTTTTTCTCAAAACTTCCACTATAACAAAACTGAATTGCAAAATCAAATAATAATCAATCTGAGGATATAACAGTTTCCAGTGTTCGTTTATCTTGAATGGAAATGACACACATATCACTTTGAAAAATTATGATTTATGTCACTTGTTCATTTTTTTCCTTCTGCCACCATTACCCAAGACTGCCTTCTGTTTGAGGGCAAACCAGTACCAAACACCTGTGTGGCAGCTACGGTCTCTGCTTCCCTTTCAGATGATGTTAGCCTGATGCATCTGCAGGATGAGTCTGTGTGCCAATTCTGATTATTCAGGTGGGACTAGACTCGTTAGAAATTTTCAAGAATCTAAGAAACATTAAAGAAGTAGCTTTTCTTCTCCCTCTAGATTTCTTTGATCTAAGAGTCTTGTCATTTTATTTCCTATCTTCTCTCTGATAGGAGTGGTCTTGCATATCACTGAGGCTTTCCTTGATCCAGGGCCAGCCAGTCCTTGTGGGGTAATTAATTGGCAGATTGATTGGCAAAAACCCAGCCTAAATTTTTGTAGGTGATTTTTGGCACAGGTAATTGTCTGCTTGTGAATAATTTTTAAAATTGTGATTAGCAGAAGGTAAGTGATATTTTGATTCTGAACCAGCTTATGGATTACTACATAAAATTAAAATGCCAGGAAGTGTAACTTTTAAATATTTTTGATTAATCTTTTTTCTGATACAAGGAAAACTGTTTTTGAGTATTTAAGATGCTTATGGTATACTGTGACAATGCTGCAATTTTTACTTCAGATATGGAAGTTTTATTATTTTCTTTTGCTAACAATGAAGTGATAGCATGGAAACATTTTTGTGGGCTTATTAATTTATTTAAAAACTATTTATTCAAACCACACAATATACAAACAATGATATGAGATATAATATGGGCTTATTCTTTGGTGCATAGAATATTATCTGTTACACACACATATATATATAGCATTCAACTAATTTTTGGAAGATAGAAGAGAGAGATGTATAAGGAGAAAAAACTTAAAAGTAAACTTCTTGAAGTATGTTAGTCATCTCACTCATTCATGTCTTATTTTTGACAGGCCACTTCCAGAACATCTTCCCCTGAATCCTCTAAAAGGGCCAGTGGCCCTTCTCACAGAATTCTAGACATGGTGTTGCCATGTAATTTTTGATTTTACAATGCTTTATTAGATTATTAGTTTCTCCAGAAGAAGTTTCCATGCCTGGCCTAAGGAAATTGATTCACATGTGTTTACTTACTTGAACTAAACTGAATAGAAATGGTAGCAAAGGTGGATAGTCAAGGAGCTTTTGAGGTTTGGGGGGAATGGAATTTAGAATAGAGAGGATTGTTTGTCCTGAAATAAACTGTGTTCAGGCAACCATAAATAATTGGATAGTGTCAAGGGCAGGGGCCAAGAGTAGAAGAAGGAAAATAATTTGAAGAGACAAAACTGGAGAATATACAAGGGCGGGGGTGGAGAGGGCGTCTTTCTTTTAAGAAAGTTATTAGTATTTTTATTTTTAACCTGTAAGTGCTCAGTCATTGAAGAATTTTAGACAGTGCTGCAACATTATCAGGTTCGTCTTTGAGATAATTCATTCTCCTAAGAATGACGTTTAGAGGATAATTATGGAAGCAGGAATTTGGTCAGGAGGTAATGAAGTAATTAAAGCAGGAGGTAATGTGGGCTGTAATAGGACAGAGATAATAAGAATGCTGGACAAAGATTGGATACAAGAGACAGAAATGTCCAGCCTTTGATGACTAGTCAGTTATGGTTCTCAAAGAAGAGAAATTGTCGTGGGATAATAATGTGTTTCATTTTGCACATGCTGTGCTTGAAGCAGAGATTCTAGAAAGCAATTAGATACATGAGTTTTGGATTCAGAATGAAACTGTTAGTGCAAACAATAGGGGTGTGAGATCCTAACTAGAGAAGACAGAGTAAGAGCAGAAGAGAACAGAAAACAAGCTCTTAATTAAGCATTGTCTCAATTTATTGCGTCTACAAAACGGAATCTAGTGGAAGACATTCAAGGTGTTTGGAGATGAAGAAAGAGAACCAGACAGAATGACCGTGGAAAATCAGCTTAGAGTAACCCAAATGTCTTCTCACAGTTTTTATGGCTCAGGAATATGAGCTCAGCTTCTCTGGACTTTCTTCATAGTGGCTAACCAGGTTTCTGTCAAGGTGTCAACCAGGACTGAGTTTCATATGAAAGTTCAACTGGGGAAGAATTCACTTCCAAACTCACATGGTTGTTGGCAGGATTTAGTTCTTCATGGGTTATTGGAATGAGGACCTCACTTCTTTTCTGACTGTTAGCCAGAAGCTGCTGTCAGTTCCTTGCCACATGGGCCTCTCTAACATTGCAGTTTGTTTCTTCAAACCATGGGGGCCATAACAGCAATACAGAGAGTTTGCTAGCAACACAGAAAACAGTCTTTTGAAACCTAATGAGGGAAGTGGCATCCTGTTACCTTCGCAGTATCCTATTGGGCAGCACAATGTCACCCTAGGGGGAGGGGATCACACAGGGCACCAATACTAGAAGGCAGGGTTCATTGGGAGTGGAAAGAAAGAAAGATAGCACTAAGTCATGTCCAACTTTTTCCACCCTGTGGACTTTAGCCTTCCAGGCTCCTCTGTCTTTGGGATTCTCCAGGCAAGACTATTAGAGTGGGTTGCCATTTCCTTCTCCAGGGGATCTTCCCAACCCAGGAAATGAACCCAGGTCTCCAGCATTGCTGGCAGACTCTTTACCAATGGAGCTATGCAGGAAGCCCATTGGGGGTGGGCATCTTACAAATCTGGTTACCAAAATTGGTGACCTTTCGCAAGACAGAGTTTAGAAGAGTTTGAGTGGAATACTGCTGCAGAAACCAGATCCTAATGTTTAGAAACAAATATCCAATAAGCAAGTGGATACAGGTGTGTGGACACCTGTCTTAAGAAGCTAACTGATGAGGAGAATCAGGAGATTGGAACAAGGAAAGGCTTTCTTAGAGTAGGATAAAATTGAATGAGCCAGTTGGATAGAATTGATGTGCTTCCTTCGGAGCTCAGAGCTAAAGAATCTGCCTGCAGCGCAGGAACTGCACAAGATGTGGGTTTAATCCCTGGGTTGGAAAGACCCCTGGAGGAGGGCACAGCAACCAACCCCAGTATTCTTGCCTGGAGAATCCCACAGACAGAGGAGCCTGAAGGGCCTATAGTCCATAGTGTCTCAGGAAACAGGCAGAGGATCATCTTTGAAAGCAAATAATTGTAGTTAATGTAGGTAAGTTCGTAAGGGGAGAACTTTGACCTGAGCCATGCCTGGTAACTTCAAATTTCCTGCTGAGGTAGGAAGAGAGGTGAGAAATAATCTGTTTTGTTCTAAGGCTCAGAGATGTGCATAATGTCGAGGAGAGTAACAGTTAAAACAGCACCTGGGCTGGTTGGGGGAAGGTAGGAATAACTGAAGATGGTACCTAGTTACATCTGAGTGTATTTCCTACATATAAGCTGTGTATAATGTATAATAGTCACTAAGACTTTAACCTTTCGACTATGAGAATGGCATGATGAAAAAACTGTTTAGAGAATAACCTGGCCATGCTGTAAATTGCTAAGTTAGAGATGGGAGAAGGAGAAGGCAATGGCACCCCACTCCAGTACTCTTGCCTGGAAAATCCCATGGACAGAGGAGCCTGGGGGGCTGTAGTCCATGGAGTCTCTAGGAGTCAGACACAGCTGAGCGACTTCACTTTCACTTTTCACTTTCATGCATTGGAGAAGGAAATGGCACCCCACTCCAGTGTTCGTACTTGGAGAATCCCAGGGACAGGGGAGCCTGGTGGGCTGCCGTCTGTGAGGACACTATGGAAGCGACTTAGCAGCAGCAGCAGCAGCAGAGATGGGAGACCTTGGCCTTATGAACACTGAAGGACCTGTGGCTGTAATTCATGCAACAGACAGGAAGTTTCTAGGCCCCGATGGGAAGGTTAAGAAAAGTGATATTTAAACAAACAAGCAAAACAAACCAAAAATGATAGTTTCATAATAACACTGGAGTGAGATAGATGATCACTCAGGTAGTGTGAGGATGAAAAAAAGGAGGCATGTGTTGATAGATTGGAATGATAAGTAGTCAGTGCCTAAGTACTGACCTCTGTGTCTCTGAAAAAGTAACTGTGTTGGTTTTAGAGATCCCAGCTCCTCTGTCCATGGGATTCCATTCTCTTCTCCAGGGGATCTTCCCAACCCAAGGATCAAACCTGTATCTCCTGCATTGCAGGCAGATTCTTTAGGGACCAAGCCACTAGGGAAGTCCTTAACATCCTTCAGCTGTCTTATTCTGTAACCCCAACCGGCTGTTACTCTAATAAAACAAAAAGTACCCACAGATTGCAGTTTAAAAGATAAAATTCATTCACCAATAAATATGGAGTTTTTTGGAATATACAGGTATCATGAAAATTAGGTTACCACAATATTCTTAAATGTGAGATTGTCTCAGGGTAAGGGGAAAATGGAATATTTCCTGAGCGATTTTCTAAGAGAACCAACTAGCCTGCCATGATACACAGAAACTAAGAGTTCAACTCATTATGAAACCCCTTGTCACACAGCACTGTTGTGGGTCAGTCGCTCAGTTGTGTCCGACTCTGTGCAAACCCATGGACTGCAGCATGTCAGGCTTCCCTGTCCTTCACTGTCTCCTAGAATTTGCTCAAACTCATGACCATTGAGTCAGTGAAGCTATCCAACCATTTCATCCTCTGTTTTCCTTTCTTCTGCCTTCAATCTTTCCCAGCATCAGGGTCTTTTCCAGTGAGTTGGCTCTTCCCATTAGGTGGCCAAATTATTGGAGCTTCAGCTTCAGCATCAGTCCAATGAGTATGCAGTGTTGATTTCTTTTAGGATTGGCTGGTTTGATCTTGCTGTTCAAGGGACTTCCAAGAGCCTTCTCCAGCATCACAATTCAAAGGCATCAAGTCTTCTGTGCTCAACCTTTTTCTATTGTCCAGCTCTCACATCCATATGTGACTACTGTAAAAAACCATAGCCTTGATTAGACGAACCTTTGTTGGCAAAGTAATGTCTCTGCTTTTTAATATGCTGTCTAGATTGGTCATAGCTTTTCTTCCAAGGAGCAAGTGTCTTTTAGTTTCATGGGTGCAGTCAATTTCCACAATGATTTTGGAGCCCAAGAAAATAAAGTCTGTCGCTATTTCCATTGTTTCCCCAGCTATTTGCCATGAAATGGTGGGACTGGATGCCATAATCTTTGTTTTTTGATTGTTGAGCTTAAAGCCAACTTTTGCACTCTCGTCATCAAGGGACTCTTTAATTGCTCTTCACTTTCTGCCATAAGGGTGGTGTCATCTACATATCTGAGGTTATTGATATTTCTCCTGGCAGTCTTGATTCCAGTTTGTGCTTCATCCAGCCCAGCACTTCTCCTGATGTACTCTGCATATAAGTTAAACAAACAGGGTGACAACATACGGCTTTGACATACTTCTTTCCCAATTTAGAAGCAGTCTGTTGTTCCATGTACAATTCTAACTGCTGCTTCTTGACAGGATGAGTGTTTTAGCCTAGGTCAGGACACAACAAGCATGGAATACGAGTAGGGTGGTTTTGATTTTTAATAGATTAGGAAGAAAGGTAGAATCATTGAAAGATGCAAAATGAAAATATAGAGAAACTTACAATCCATCAGTATCTGAAAGGCTAATTTAAATTTGCACTAGCCAACATTTAAGAATCAACTGCTTAGCCTTTCATTTTCTGTAAGTGGGCTGACTGCCTGGTGGCAGGTCAAAATTGTAAATACCAAGCCTGCACCTCCACACCATTCTAAGGCTGCCAGAGCCTGAATGCGTAATTTATGGTTAACACATGATTAAATGCTAAATGGCAATCGGAGGGACTTTCTGAGATTATCTGATTAGCTTTTAGCACCCAGAGATCTCTTCTCAGTGGAATTTGTGTTCTGTAATTAAGACCCAGTAGTATAAATGTCTGGTGGAGAATTTTGATTCATGTACGAACAACACACTCACCAAGGGCAAGTTATCAGCATTTAAGAAAGGATTTGAATATCTAGTGAGGTTTTTTTTTGAAGAAAACCTTTCATTATTATTAATTATATAAAATTTAATGTCTGATCTTGGGACTATAAACAAAATGTCTTCATTTTGTTGTTTTAAAAAGTAGAACATTAAAATGCATTTGATTATTTAAAAATGACTGGTTTTAAGTACATGTGTGTTTATGCCTGGCTCCAGTCACTACTGAGCTATTCTAGGAATGCATTGTGTCAGAAATCTCCAAGTTTGAATGATCAAAACTAGAATATATAACTGGAGTTAATTTTGACATAATTTATTTGGATTTTATATACAAGAATTTACATGTCAGGAATTAGATATTTTGGTTGTGTAACAACTAAATTATAAATTCAGAGGTAAAAAAATACCGAACGTTTCCTTTCTGTATGTTGTTATCAAAACATATTTTTAAGATGTTTGTAAGCTTCCTTGAAGAGAATTTTATGGGTAAGCAAAGTTCTGCTTGTCTTTTATTATGAATGATTTTTTCTGAATGATCAATGTTGCTATATATTGTATGTCATAAAGAAGGCTGCTTTATCAGACATTCATATACAGAGCCCTGCATGGAACTAATTTGGGACACAGTTATTTTTTCAGTTCCTATAGTTTACAGATGAAATAACTAAAGCCTGTATTTATTTAGTGACAGATGCAAAAGGCATAACAACAAAGTTATGAGTTTTATCTCTACTGTCTTACTCCTCCATGCTAAGAGTGGATCTCTCAAATGTTCTAGTAAACAATATCTTTTGATAAATGTATACTAATCTTCTAAATTAGTTGTTCAGGTTAAGTCTCTTTGAAATTCAAAAGTCAGTATCAAGCCATGGGTTTTCTGTTAGATGACACATATACCACAATCATTTCAAATTATTTTTTGTCATAAAATAGAGCTTAAGCAACTTTTCAGTTAAAAGGAAATGAATTATTTATTAAAGGGATGATATATTTTTATGAGATGACTCATGAAAGCCTTGGTTTAAATAATATATGTGCTATACCTTATTTAAAAGTGAAAGGAGAATAAGTTGCCTATAAATATATAAACAATAAACTGCCTTCAAGATACTTCTCTATTTTGTGCTTTTCCCCTTTCAATTGAATCTGTAATAATACAATTCTGTTATGTTCCTAAATATATCTGCTTGAAGAACAGTCCTTTCTTAATCATCTCACTTGCAGAAACACATATTAACACATACTGAGAGGTCTGTAGGCTGGAGCATTGCCATATGACCTTTCTGTAGTACACAGAATCCTGGATGTTGGCCAGTTGATGTTAGTTTGAAAAGAAGGCAAAGAAAAGCATTTAACTTTTCGAGTTAAAGCAAAAAAAGCTTTATGTTTCAAGGAGGTCAGAACAGTCAGCCAAAACACTGATGTGTGAACTTGCCACCAACATTCTTTGTTCATCAATACAATAATCTATCTCCAAAATATTAAAATAATATCTGAAAAATACTTTACTAGACGGGTCACCTGCCTTTGTCATCTTTAATATGATCATGATTTCTGAGTTCTTTCAGTGAGACTTCTAAATCACTTCATACTTTCACAAATCTTACCAACATTATCACACAGAAAAATTGTTACATTCTCTTGCCTCTGTTTAGTAAAGGTTGATAATTTAATTCCTAGGTTAATAAGTTAATTCCTTCTTTCTCTAAAAAGAATTCTTTCAAAATCCTCAAATGTTTTTTATTTTTGCCAACTAACATTTTTCTTGTTCTAAATTTATGAACTTACTTTTCTTTTTCCAGGATGCGAATTATCTTTTCTTTTGAAGTTATAGCCTAATAACCAGTTAATTTTGTTCTAAAATTTCAGGAATGCGTTGTTCTTGGAACAGTCTTGGGTTTGTGCAAAGCACAGGTGGATAAAGTGTAGACCTCATGCTGCTGCTGCTTCTGTTACTGCACTTAAACAGAAATGCTAAATACAGCAATTAGAAAAAAGCCATCAAATAAAGACGAATAATTAAAATGATCAACAGTTATAAAACTTAGTAAGCTTTGTAAATTATATAAAAATGACTAAATTCCTACTTTATTTCAAAATATGCTCACACTAGTTATAATAAAACACCAGACTTTTTTTTTTTTTTTTTAGCACACTGTTTGTTCTTGGCCAGAGTGCAATGTGAGTTGCCCTTTAACCCCATCCATAAGGATGTGAATACAGGAACATAAAAGGAATCTGATGAAGGATATTAAAGTGAGTTACCTTAAGGGATCTAAATTGTACTTGCTTATTCATGATTCTGTGCCAAATAAAAAAGAGATAACAATTAAACATCCAAGAAATCTGTGTTTGCGGATATTAACCTTAGAAGAAAAGATGAACATTTTGAGTATATACTAAAACTCCCTATATTTCTGCATATTGCCTGTAAAGCAAAATTCACAAAAACTATACCTAAAATAATTTTATACATTATTAACATCACTACTCTAGGGGAACAGAACTTATTTCAGATTATACTTTTCTTTCTTCCCTTCTCTTCTCCATGAACGTGTCCTTTCTCCCCACCCCCCTTTTATTTTTATCCTTGTCTTTCATATTTTCCTCACTCTGTCTTCACTTTTCTGATTTCCTTCTCCATTCCTCTTTCCTTTATCTCTTCCAAAGACTCATCACTTCCTCTCAGAATCCTATTTCAAACTAAGAATTGTCCTCTCCAGATAGGTACATAAATAGATGCAAAATTCTGCGAATTTTTTGGAATTTCTCTAAGATCAGTCAGTTCTTGGATTTGTTAGCATAAAGCTGGGACATTCACTGAACAGATGTCAGTTAGATTTCTAGTGAATTCCCTGCAGCTTCCAGATTCTCTTTCCTCATAAAGAAAACTTAGAAAAAGACTTTATTGGGTAGTTCACTAAAAAGGAAGATAAAAAGGATTATCAATTATAAAAAGGTGCTCCATTGTTCCTTGTGACTAAAGAAATACAAAAGAAACCATTAGTAAGGTTCATTTTAAATATCCAGTATCAACTGTATATCTTTAAGCAATAGATAGATTTAAAAAGAAGAAAAACGTAACTTCACTTTTTATACGTATTCTTGACATGAAGTACTGACTTTTATATCTCCCCAAAGTTATGTTGAAATCTAATCCTCAGTGTGTTGGTATTAGGGATGTGGGACTTTGAAGAGGTGATTAGGTCATGAGGATCAAGTTGTTAGGAATGGGATTAGTGCCCTTATAAAAAAAACCCCAGAAATCTCCCTTGTCTCTTCCACCGTGTGCAGACACTGGGAGGAGAGACACATCTATGAACCATGAAACGGATTCTCACCAGACACTGAATCTTCTGGTGCTTTGATCTTGGACTTCCTAGCCTTCAGAACTATGAGAAATAAACATTTGTTGTTTATAATCCAGTTTATGGTAGTTTTATATCAGCTCGGCTGGACTAGGATGGGCTTCCTTTGTGGCTCAACTGGTAAAATATCCATCTACAATGTGGGAGATCTGGGTTCAGTCCCTGGGTTAGGAAGATCCCCTGGAGAAGTGAAAGGCTACCCACTCCAATATTCTGGCCTGGAGAATTCCAAGGACTGTAGTCCATGGTGTCGCAAAGAGTCGGACACAACTGAGTGACTTTCATTTTCTTTCTTTCAGATGGACTAAGACAAGTACTTTGGTACATATAAAGCACAAGATCATTTTGAGTCTGCAGGGTATCTGAGAATCACCTACTTCATAAATTCTTTCTGTATTTATTATATGAAAATAATTCCTTTCCTTTCCGATAACCGGTAATGCTCTGTATCCTTACTCTGATGGCTCTCATTTCTACTGCGTGTGTCCTGTCTCTTTCAGTTGTCGGATTCTAAGAGGCAGAGAGGCTTTCACATTACCCAGCATGGACCCTCTTTGTCTTTATGGGTCCTCAAAAATGATATTGAATGAACTACAAGAGATCATTATAGTCTAAGGAAGAGATCAGTGTGTAAACTGGACTTTGAGCCTAAGGTTCAGTGGAGTTGAAAGTTACATATCTAAAAGGTGATGCCAAATGTTGCTTATGCTCAGAAAGTTTCACCTACCAAGGACCAACTCAATGTGGGGAATCCCCAAATTAATTGCCTCTTTAGATCTAAAGATTGAGAACATTGGAAAAAGAATGAGTACACTTTTCTGGAAAGAATCACTATAATGTCATCATTCATTCATAATTGAACCCAATTTAACTTATTAGATTAATCTAGGCAGAAGGAGGCCAGGTTAGTTTACCTTGAGGATTATGGACAAAATTGGGTGAAAGACCAGGAAAGATCCATGGTTTATCTCAGTGTTGGAGGGGATATGGATGAATTTTCAGGACACTGGGATGGGCGTGGGGAAGAGGTTGGAATGGGTCCTCCCTTTGAGTTAGTGCATGACATATTAGGGATTATTCATTAGAGGTAGGATGTGGCCCAAAGGGAAGAGTTAGGAAAGAACATATGGTCAACTTAATTTCACGCACAAAAAATGTCTTATGTTTTGGGTTATAAGCATAATTTCTTATGTGGGAAGAAAAAAAAGGGTCAGAGAACTGTTCTTATCTAGACTCTACTGGCCTCTGAGGTTTTATGGAGCTTATTATCCTGTGTCTCTTTCCCTCCATCTGTGAAAAGAAGATAATATATACTGTCTATCTTGCTAAAGGGTGACATGTAACTACAGATGTTATTATTAGAATTATTGAGTTTTAAAATACAAATCTCTATTAATAACTAAATGAACTTTGAAAAATCTTTTTTTAATTAAAGGAGAATTGCTTTACAGTACTGGTTTCTCCCAAACATTAGCTTGAATCACCCATAGGTATACATATGTCCCCTCCCTCTTGAATCTCCCTTCCTGCTCCCTCCCATCCCACCCCTCTAGATTGTTGCAGAGCTCTGGTTTGAGTTCCCTGAGTCATACAGTAAATTCGCACTTTTAAAAACTTTTTATTTTGTTTTTAACTGGAGGATATTATGATATTGTGATGATTTCTGCCATGCATCAACATGAACCAGCCATAGTTATACATACGTCCCCTCCCCCTTAAGCCTCCCTCCAACCTTCTTCCCCATCCTACCCCTCTAGGTTGTCACAAAGCACTGGCTTTGGGTTCCCTGTATCAAACACTTTCAAAAGTTGTGGCAAAATATACACAACATAAAATTTACTACTGTAACCATATTTAAGTGTCTTGTTCAGCGGCAACAAATTCATTTGCATTGTTGTGCAACCATCACCACCATCCATGTCTAGAACTCTTCCATTTTTCTAAATTGGAACTCTGTACCCATAAAAGAATAACTTCTCATTTCTCCCTCCCCTAACCTCAGCAACCACCATTCTTCTTTTAGTCTCTATGAGTTTGACCACTCTTATGAGGTACCTCCTATAAGTGGGATCAATCACATTTAGTCCTTTGGTGTCTGACTTATTTTACTTGGCATAATGTCTTCAAAGTCTATCCATTCTGTAGCATGGATCAGAACTTCATTTCTTGAAGAACATAATTTCTATTGCATGTATATATCACATTTTACTTATAATTTTTCTACCAATGGGCATTTGAGTTGTTTCCAACTTTTGGCAATTGTAAACAATGCTGCTGCTGAGGACATCACCATACTACCGCTGCTGCTGCTGCTAAGTCGCTTCAGTCCAGTCCTTCCATGTCTAGAACTCTTCCATTTTTCTAAATTGGAACTCTGTACCCATAAAAGAATAACTTCTCATTTCTCCCTCCCCTAACCTCAGCAACCACCATTCTTCTTTTAGTCTCTATGAGTTTGACCACTCTTATGAGGTACCTCCTATAAGTGGGATCAATCACATTTAGTCCTTTGGTGTCTGACTTATTTTACTTGGCATAATGTCTTCAAAGTCTATCCATTCTGTAGCATGGATCAGAACTTCATTTCTTGAAGAACATAATTTCTATTGCATGTATATATCACATTTTACTTATATATTTTTCTACCAATGGGCATTTGAGTTGTTTCCAACTTTTGGCAATTGTAAACAATGCTGCTGCTGAGGACATCACCATACTACCGCTGCTGCTGCTGCTAAGTCGCTTCAGTCCAGTCCGACTCTGTGCGACCCATAGACGGCAGCCCACCAGACTTTCCCGTCCCTGGGATTCTCCAGGCAAGAACACTGGAGTGGGTTGCCATTTCCTTCTCCAGTGCATGAAAGTGAAAAGTGAACATGAAGTCCCTCAGTCATGTCTGACTCTTCACGACCCCATGGATTACAGCCCACCAGGCTCCTTTGTCCATGGACGTTTCCATGCAAGAGTCCTGGAGTGGGGTGCCATTGCCTTCTCCATCACCATACTAAACACACTATATTTTTAGAAAAATTAATATTTTAGTTAATAAAACATACTAAATTGAACAGGTTTGGTAGGAATAAGTATAAATTATTCAAATGGATTTTAGATAATGTCACTAATAAGCACCAGATTTAGTATCCAAGATTTTTTAAAAATGCAAATTGAGTGTTTGAACAGCCCAAGTGATAGTAACACTTAAACTATTGTAACATAACACTTGGGCTCCATCATGTACAAATTATATAAAAACATCAAATGCCAGAAACTGACTGGGTTTTTCTAATTCTCTTTATTCCTCTTAAAAATTATTTTTAAAGATTTTTTTCTAACTCTCTTTGTATGCTTTCATTCAGTAAGTTTCTTGCTTTTCTCAGGGCCTTGCTTTAAAGTTTGGAGCATGAAGAGAGCACCTATGATTGTATACTGTAATGTTTAAAGTGAGATTTTCATAAATGAATGTTTGGTTCAGAACAAAATCTCTACTTTCTGACAGATAGAGATACATCTCTGAAGACTGATGTAGTTTTTGGTCAAGTTGTGATTTACTCAGCTCTTGGGAACAGCTGGAACTGACTGGTGGAGAAAGGGAAACTTTGGAGAGAATAGGGCATGGAACTCAGAATGAAGCAATTCTCTGTCTTTCAGCGAGGAAAAGAACAAGAAAGCAAAATGTGTAAGGGATAACATTCTTTTGTGGAATCATTTGGTGCCTTTCAAGCAGCTTTTGGAATCATTCCCCACAATTAGCCAGGTTGACAAAACTGAGATATGAAACAAAGGGAGAAGAGCATGTCTTATTAGGCATGACTTGTTTTCTTCTGTGATAATAGAGAAATATGTGTCAAAAAGAATAAAGAATCTGTAGTTATTCACTGAATCCTCCATTTACTCAAAATTGAAACAATGTGATTTAATATTAAAAATGGAATTAGTGGAGAAAGAGAATTCTACTTCTGCTTTCCATTTCTGAGCTGAACTTTCCAGATGTTTCTCTACGTGCTGTCTCTAATCAGAGGCAGCTCTAGGAAATTCTAGACTAAAGGAAATGAAGCCCAGAAAGTGTGCTCAGTTGTTCAAATAGATCTCTGTGTCCTACTGAGCTGGACGGAGGCTTGATTATGGAATTAAAATCTTAATTTGACATCTTGATTTGTGACCTCACCACCCAGGTAGCTCAGTGGTAAAGAATCCCTCTGCTAGTGCAGGAGACGTGGGTTCTATCTCTGGGTTGGGAAGATTCCCTGAAGGAGGAAATGGCAACCCACTCCAGTATTCTTGCCTGGAGAACCCATGGACAGAGGAGCCTGGCAGGGTGTAGTCCATGGGGTTGCAAAGAGTCAGACACTGCTAAGCCACTGAGCACTCATGTAGGTTGCATTACGTGACTTTGCATGGTAGAGAAATCATGTACCGTATGTTGATATTGTTGAGGTTGCTCAACTGTTTTAGAGCTGGTTAAATAGTTTGCCACATTGTGGCACCAAAATTAACCAAAGGGCTCTTGAGCTTTTTGAGCAAGTTTTATGCTGACTCATTTTGGCCTCTTCTCAAAACTCTTTATTGAATTCTTCGGAACAAAACTAAATTTTAAATGTACTTTCAGGCATTTGGGGAATTGCCTTTTTATACAGTGTTTCTGCAGTTATCTAATCAGCCAGGACACTTCCCTCTGGGTGATAAATATGTTAGTATGCTTTTACAGAGACGATAAATCAGGAACAATGATAATAGTGAAAAAAAAAACACGAAAAAGCCGTGTCCATAAGTAACTTTAGATTGCAGTTTATGTAATGACATCACACCTCTTCTTTAACTAAAGCACAGAGGTCTCATTTACCTGCTAGTCTGATAAACACTGAATATTTTTTCAGGGTGAAATTTAATATAGGCACATAATATATGACATTTGTATTCAAAAGAGATGATGAAGAGAAGATGAAGAACTAATAAACAAATGATGTGATAATATGTGCCATATAATAGGGAAGACAGAGGGTGGGCAGATGACAGAACTGCATTTCTTTTTTAGACATAGTTCTGTGAATTGTGCTGCAAGTACATTTCCAGACAGTGGAGACAGATCAAAACTCAGCTGGTGGCAAGAGAGCTTACAGCTTTTAGTGTCTTCCTTTCCATGAATATTTGCCACAGCAACACCACCTAGAACACAATCATTTGCTGTACATGGCATGGCAGTTAAAAAGTCCATACCTTTTTCTGCTTTGAGGCTTACTGTTTTGTGACTTAAAACATCTATGTGCCTGAATAAATGCTACTTTAATTAGGTTGAGATGAGGAACAACTTTTGACTTTTAACATTTCGTGATTTTAAAGATGGTTGTTCTCTTTACTAAGTCAGTTTAAACCTGAAATCAATTTAATCTTTAATTGTTAAATTAAATTGAACAATTGTTAAATTAAATCTCTTTCTAATCTGATATACTTATTTTTTCCTAAGGGATCTATACTGATATTTATATATTACAATTTACATGCAATTATTTTTTTATCTCTTCCACAAAGCATCCAAACTTGATCTAGAGACCAGATTTGACTTAGTCAAAAACCCTAAGGATGTTTGGTGTAGTTGTTATAAATAAAAGCTTTATAAATTTGCTTCATGGAAACTATTTTGAAATTAGAACTCACAAATGTAAAGTGACAAGCTCTGTGTTGATTCATGCATATCAATATATGATTTATAAATATGTATTTATAAAATATCTGTCACATTATCAGCTTTCATGTTTATCTCAAAAGCAGTGACTATTACAATTCTAATTGCCATTTGTTGC
>SJYC01131917.1:0-15381 GCA_006408675.1 Madoqua kirkii
AGCTTTCTGAAGCTCCTCCTACTTGGTGCTCACCCCTTCTCGGATGAGGCCTGAAGATGGGCTTCTAGAGGCTTGGATCCCAGCACTGTCCCAACGGGCTCTGCCTTCAGATCCAGCTGCCTCCTCTTGGAGGTGAGGACACCAACAGGAAGTCTCAAGTCCCGGCTGTCTTCCAACCACTATCTCCTGTTGGCCTGCATCTCAAGCCTTAAGCCCCAGTTAAAGGCCTTTCCAAGCCTCTCTAGAAAGGCATCCCCAGCAGAACCTCTCAAGGGAGTGTCCCTGAGCCATGGAAACCGCAGAGAGTCCAGGCCCAACGGCTGCCAGAGCTTCTTTCTCCCTCTGACCTCACCTCCTCCTAGCCTGTGCCTTCCTCCTTTCCCTCAGCCCTCCTGTCTTTTCCACAACCTGCTCGTGCTGCCTCGAGTATGAGCATCACCTGTTCTTTCTAAATCGGAGGGCTTTTCCCTAGAACCAGTTCTATACTTTGCAGGACCCAGGGAAACATGTAAAGGGAGGCAGAGGTTCTCGTTCAAAACTTATTGAGCATTTAAAGATGGCGACAGCAGCACTTTCCACCGAGCTCAGGACCCTTCTAAGCTTGGAGATACGGAGCAAATCCACAAAAGGATGGCCCTGCGTTTTCTTCCACGCTTCATCATCATCGTCATCAAGGTCGGCTCTTTCAGTTTCTTGCTTATTTTCTTTGTAGCACACATATCACGAGTGTAGACATTCATTCATTAGCTTACATTTTTGGATCTATCCCCCTACCCATCAGCAAACCCCCTTTTAAACCACAAGCTGAGGTCTAACCTTGGCCACAGTTGGATGCTCAGTGTCTAGAACTGTGTCTGGCTTATGTAGACACCAATTCCCTGGTGGCTCAGATGGTAAAAGTGTCTGCCTATAATGCAGGAGACCTGGATTCGATCCCTGGGTCAGAAAGACCCTCTGGAGAAGGAAATGGCAACCCACTGCAGTGTTCTTGCCTAGAAAATCCCATGGATGGAGGAGCCTGGTGGGCTACAGTCCATGGGGTCACAAAGAGTTGTACACGAGGCCTCCCTGTCCATCACCAACTCCCGGAGTTTACGCAAACTTTTGTCCATTACATCAGTGATGCCATCCAACCATCTCATCCTCTGTCATCCCCTTCTCCTCCCACCTTCTGTCTTTCCCAGCATCAGGGTCTTTTCAGATGAGTCAGTTCTTTGTATCAGGTGGCCAAAGTATTGGAGCTTCAGCCTCAACATCAGTCCTTCCAATGAATGCTCAAGACTGATCTCCTTTAGGATAGACTGGTTGGATCTCCTTGCAGTCCAAGGGACTCTCAAGAGTCTTCTCCAACACCACAGTTCTAAGGCATCAATTCATCAGCACTCAGCTTTCTGTATAGTCCAACTCTCACATCCATACATAACTATTAGAAAAACCATAGCCTTGACTAGACGGACCTTTGTTGGCAAAGTAATGTCTCTGATTTTTAATATATAGACACCCAATAAAACAGTCTACCTGGATGGATTGCCTTATACTCTGTTTTCTGCTTAAAGTTACTTTTAACATTGAAATTGTCATTATATTAAAAAAAGAATTAACTTCAGATGTGTCAGAGAGAAAGTAGGACCTGGGAGAATAATTATGCCGGAGTTGAGTCAACTGTAGCACTGTTCTCTCGTTTCCTCTTCTTTCCCTCTTCTTGACTTGCTTTCTAGACTCATTCAATTCCTGTTACAATTTCTGACCTACCCAAACTACTACTTCTTTTTATTTTATTTGTTGGCATAAAGAAAACAACCTAGTCACTCAGAAGCACATTCAGAAATGAAGAAGATGGATGTTGTGACGTCCTCATGGGAGAAGTGAGTGAACAGATATCCTGACACCACCTGGTGTGCCCACTAGGCTGACACTACCCACATTGAGTCAGCACAAAATACCGTGCAAGGGTATCCCAGTAAGACGGCCTGCACCTCAGACACCAGAGGCAAGCGGAGTTTCCAGGCAGTTCCCAGTTCTACAGATTTGGGCTAGCTGGATAAAAAAGAAGTCAGGTCTCCAGCAGGTTTGAAGTGCCTTGAGAGCAGAAAAAAGGGAGGCTAGCCTGGATTCTTATTGTGCTCGGGGGTTGGGGATGGGGCGAGGGCTTCTGTGGTTTGAGTCTTCCACAAGTGCCAAAGGAGGGAACCGCAGGCTTTCTTTTTTTTTTTCTAATTTTATTTTTACTTTATTTTACTTTACAATACTGTATTGGTTTTGCCATACATTGACATGAATCAGTCACAGGTGTACACGATTTCCCAATGGCGAAGTCCCCTCCCACCTCCCACCCCATGTCATCTCTCTGGATCATCCCGTGCACCAGCCCTGAGCGTCCTATGTCCTGTATTGAACATAGACTGGCACTTCTGATAGTATACATGTTTCAATGCCATTCTCCCAAATCATCCTACCTTCTCCCTCCCCATCAGAGGCCAAAAGTCTGTTCTATACCTCTGTGTCTCTTTTGTTGTCTCACATGCAGGGTCAACATTACTATCTTTCTAAATTCCATATGTATGTGTCAGTATACTGTATTGGTATTTTTCTTTCTGGCTTACTTCACTCTGTATAATCGGCTCCAGTTTCATCCATCTCATTAGAACTGAGTCAAATTTATTCTTTTTAAGGGCTGAGTAATACTCCATTGTGTATATGTACCACAGCTTTCTTATCTATTCATCTGCTAAGGGACATCTAGGTTGTTTCCATGTCCTGGCTATTATAAACAATGCTGCAATGGACATTGGGGTACATGTGTCTCTTTCAGTTCTGGTTTCCTTGGTGTGTATGCCCAGCAGTGGGATTTTATCTTGAATTTTATTGTATATTACTGTTGCTATTCTTGGTTTCTTTGTATTTATATGATACACTTTTGCAATTTAAAACATTTAGTACTTCTATGTTATTTACCCTTTAATTCTTTTCTGTTAAAAAGACTTAAAAAAAAAACTTTCAGTTTGAGTGTCTTTACCTTTAATTGAGCTGTTAAAGGTTTTTACGTTAATTATGACAGTGTTACTCTCTTTACCTGGGCTTCCCTGGTGGCTCAGAGGTTAAAGCGTCTGCCTCCAGTGTGGGAGACCCGGGTTCGATACCTGGGTTGGGAAGATCCCATGGAGAAGGAAATGGCAGGCCACTCCAGTATTCTTGCCTGGAGAATCCCATGAATAGAGAAACCTAGTAGGTTACAGTCCACGGGGTCGCAAAGAGTCAGACACGACTGAGCGACTACACCTTCACCTTCACCTTACTATTTTTACTTACCTTGTCAGAGATTTCAGTTTTGCTTCTGTTTCATTTGGTGTAGTGGTAAAGAATCTGCCTGCCAATGCAGGAGACAGGAGACTCAAGTTGAATCCCTGAGTCAGGGAGATCCCTTGGAGGAGGAAATGGCAATCCACTCCAGTATTCTTGCCTGCCTGGAAAAGCCCACGAACAGAGGAGCCTGGTGGGCTACAGTCCATAGGGTCACAGAGAGTCGGACAGGGCTGGTCAACTGAGCACTACCACACCTTTCCACCTGCTGTCTAAAGTATATACCACATTTAAATTTATTTTTTTTCTATAGAGATTTGGAAAGTATGCACAGAAAGCCTGGTTTGCTTAATTCTAAGTGTTTTAAAACTTACTTAAATCCATTTTTCTCTTATCATCAATGAAAACACCAAAACTAACTATTATTTTTCATACCCCCTTGATTCAGAGTATATATTTTCCATGCTTTTCTAGTTTCTAACTATCCCTCACATTATAGTTTTGCTGATATTGACTTCAGATTTTGAGTCTAGTTTATTATTAGTTTAATAATATGTACTTTATTTTGATAGTACTATTTGAATTCTAAACAACTATTTTCTTATTTATATTTATTTCTTAGTTGATTTCCGTATATACTTAAGTAAATTTTTTTCACAAAGAATTTTGAGTTACATTGTGATTCTAACATGTCTGAAAATATTTATAGACCTATGATCTCAATCTCTCCCCCTTCAGAACTCTGTAGGCAATTTTCTTAGCATTTAATTTTGGAAAGGAAAAGTCTAATCTGAATTCATTCTGCTTTTTGTCTCTTTACGGTTTATGGAATTATGGGGCCCAATGACTAAGAAAAGTATACCTAACTGCAGATGTTTATATTAGCAGTAGTAATTTTCACACCTTTTCCTGATTTTATATTATTTGTAGTAAAAGATGACATATTAGTCTACTAGTCATACCGTCCATGTAACAAAAATTAAGTAACAAAAAAAACAACAAAAATTTAATTAACGAGAAAAAAAGTTCATTAATGTATACCATGCAATTAACACATGGGAGTAACGCAGAGATAAGTAACTCAAATACATGGCTTAGAGTTCTGTCTTATATAGAATCTTCAGCAAAGAACAATAAATTTATAGAGAAATGACAAGACAAGAGGTTCAGGTTTCTAAGGGCAGCAGACTATGGGAAGGTAACCATATTGGAAGAAAATAAAAAAAGGAGTACGATTTGTTTGCACATGTCTCTGATGTCATCTCTGGACTAATAGTCAAGTCCTTCCTAGGAAAGAAAAATTATATCCCGTCATTAGGCATAAAAGGGGGAGGGTAGAGGATTCTTTTTCTGCATTTGCCATTTAATTGCCTTCAGCTCAAAATAATTTTTATGTCAAAGACGTATGTTTTGGGGTGACGTATTCAGGATTTCTTCAGTTCATTTCATAATACTGCCCTTCTCATGTTAATCTTTTTCATGGGGATGGCAGAAGAATTTATCATGGCAGCTCTTTGCTTATTTCATTCATCTGCTCGTGCAGGAAGCCTGATGACCATGTCTTGCCTATCTATCTACCTGATGGATAATTTGCCACTAGTCTTGGAGTTGAAGGACCCAACATTGTATCATGTCCACTGTTTTTCTCAAATGCTGATCTTCTGTGAAGAGGAAAATAGCAACTTGGTTCTCTAGCTTTCTGACAAATCTTCCATGTCAGTGTAAGATCCAGCAGAGATTCTTTAAATTCCTTACATGTGAGTGATGCTCTTCATAGCTTCCAGAGATGATGCAAGCTTTCTCTTGTTTTGATATTGTTTACCTGTTTCCAAGGGAAAAAATGTGAGAATTGTGCTCAGAGCTTCATTCTCCTAATAATTCTAGCACTTTGGGGCCTATATTTTTGAGTCTGATAAAATTTGGGAAGGGAAGAAGAAAAGCTGCATGTTTTCTGGAAGAAAGAAGCCTGACAGAAAAGATATCCAGGATGTTTGCGGGGTCAGGTGGTACATGATTAGTATGTAAGACCTTGCTTCACATGAGTGGCTGGCAGTGTGAATGAGAGAGAGAGAAACCTTCTCTTGGACCCAGCATTTTTGCTGCTTAGAGGAAACCTTTCAACCAAACCCTCTGAGTCTGATCCTCTTCATTTTGCTGGCTAGCTGTATGATGTCTTGAACAGCGCATCCTCCTTTTTTTTTTTTTTTTTTTCCTGTGGCTCTTTGACACCCCCACCTCCCTGCCAGCCTGGTGTGGCTGATCAAGCTGTTAAACAACTGGAAGACATCAGAAGTTAAACACTCATTATTTTAATTTGATGCTAATCATGTGTTAATGAGACTAATCCTTGCAATGATTCAGGTAATTTGCTTAATGGCTGCCCAGAGTACAGATTACAGCAATCAGTCACGTCTGATAAGATGTCTGTTGTGGAGAAGGCTGTCAGGTGAATGAGGTGGGAAAAGACTCCAGAGTAAGGGTCTGATGTCAGGCATGTTCTGAGTTGGAGGGTGGGGGCTGAGGGAAGAAGACAGCTTGGAAACCCAAATATCAACTGGAAACGAGAATCCTAGGAAGAAGTTAGTGTTGACAGACTCTCTCCTCTTACTATGACACACATGGAAATAAGCGTGAACATTTGAGAACTGAATACACTGTTTTGTTCTAGAGAAGTGATTAACTCAGTATAATACCTATCAGTGGTAGGCATATTCCTCTGCTGAGCTAAAATCTCTTAACAAAATGTCAAAGAAAGAAAGAAAATGAATTCCCTCAGAGCAAGAAAGAGATTTTCCGTTCATACTCAGGAATTACAGGCTAGAGGCAAACACCTAAACTGAAGGCTTATGGACTGAAGTTCTAAAATATTCTCTTCTAGAAGTTCTATTACATTCAAGTATTGTGAGTCCACAAGGCCATGTAGATATATAATCACTGATGTGCTCAGAATAATCAGTAAATGTTAGGTTGGGAGCATCTTGCCCTCTACAAATTGCTAGGCTGAATTGACTTTATTTTTCTCTTAAAATGAAGGAATGTAATAAATGTCTAAATACAAATATATAGAAATAGCAGAGCATTTGTAGGTTCAAAAATGCTGCTAATTACTTGCTTTGGTTTAACTTTGACATGAGCTTCTTAGTTGGCACTAATGATAAAGAATCTACCTGCCAATGCAGGAGACATAAGAGATGCAAGTTTGATTCCTGGGTTGAGAAGATCCTCTGGAGGAGGGCATGGCAACCCACTCCAGTATTCTTGCTTGGAAAACCCCATGGACAGAGGAGCCTGGCAGGCTATAGTCCATAGGGCTGCAAAGAGTTGGACAGTCCTGGAGTGACTTAGCACAGCACAGTCCTATTCATGAGGGCTCCACCCTCATGACTTAATCACTGCCCACAGGCCCCCACCTCCAAATACCATCACAACGAGGATTAGATTTCCACTTGCAAGTTTGGTGAGTGTGGGAGCACAAACATTCAATCCCTAGCAAGTATCTTCCAAGAGCTGTTTGTTTACTAGGAGAAGAGGGACAAGGACCATTCTGAGAAACAAAGGATGAAAATACAAGTAACAGAGCAGGAGAAATATAACAGTCCTACTCATGAGGGCTCCACCCTCATGACTTAATCACTGCCCACAGGCCCCCACCTCCAAATACCATCACAACGAGGATTAGATTTCCACTTGCAAGTTTGGTGAGTGTGGGAGCACAAACATTCAATCCCTAGCAAGTATCTTCCAAGAGCTGTTTGTTTACTAGGAGAAGAGGGACAAGGACCATTCTGAGAAACAAAGGATGAAAATACAAGTAACAGAGCAGGAGAAATATTTGAAAGCTATTTATCTCATGAAGGATTTACATCTAAAACATGCACAGAGTTCTCAAAAGTCAAAAATGAGAAGTGAAAATTTATATAGAAACAGGAAAAGTTTATATAAAAACACGAAAAAAACATGAAATAATTTCCCTGAAGAGGATATAGTGTTGATAAATAAGTACAGGAAAATATATTCAGCTTCATTAGCTGTTAGGGAAATGCAAATTAAAATAGCAAGGACATATTCCCACAAACCAATTAGAATGGCTAAAATGAAAAATTGTGACAACACTAAATGCTGGCAGGGGTACAGAGAAATTAGATAAACTTGTGTAAACATCAAGTGGCAGAGCAACTGTGGAAAAAAGTTTGAGAGTTTCTCAAAATCTAAGCATGCAATTGTCATAAAACCTGGCAATTATACTCCTGGTTATTGATTCCAGGAAAATGTAAATTAGGATAAAAATCTGTACACTGATGCTTATAACAACTTGATTCAGGATGCATAAAACCAGATGTCCTTCAATGGAGGAATGCTTAAATAAGGTGTAGTACATCTGTACCATGGCATATGACTCAGCAATGACATTATAATAACCTTGATACATCTCCAGAGAGTAATGATGACCTAAAATAAAGCCAATGTAATTTGTGTTATGACACTGTTTATATGCGATTGTTGGAATTATAAAATTAGAGAAATATAGAGCAGATTGGTGATTACCAGGGATTGAGGGGACTGGGTGGGAGAGCAGTGGGTGTGGGTGAGAAAGTACCACATGAAGAATCCTGTGACGATGGAAGTTCCTGTAGTGCTTGACTCCATCAATATCAGCATCCTGGCTGTGATGTTGCATTGCAGTTTTTCAAGATATTATCATTGAATATCATTATCATATTATTAAAGGCTTCCCTGGTGGCTCAGATGGTAAAGTGTCTGCCTACAGTGTGGGAGACTCGGATTCAGTCCCTGGGCTGGGAAGATCTCCTGGAGAAGAAAATGGCAACCCACTCCAGCATTCTTGCCTGGAACATCCCATGGACGGTGGAACCTGGTAGGCTACAGTCCATGGGGTTGCAAAGAGTCAGACACGACTGAGGGACTTCACTTTTCAAGATATTATCATTGGGAAACCTAGGGAAAGGTGAGTGTGATTTCCTCTAAATTATTTCTTGGAACTACATGTGAATCTACAGTTATTTCAAAGTAAAATTTTAAGTTTAAGAAAAAAAAAACTAGTTTCCAACAGATTTCAAATTCATTCTCAACTTCTAAAACACAAACCCTTTTTTCTATGGGATGTTTGCATTTTGGTAAGTTGAAGTAAAGTGTTAAATATCCAAGAAACAGTTCTCGGGGAACATTTGTGTTCTAGACTGATCATTGACTATTTTATTAGTCTTCTATTTCCATTGTCCAATGGCTCTAAATTATACTTGAAATTTTAAAAATGCTCCCTCTTTGGAACAGCGATTACATTCAGACATCACTCTTTCTTCATGGTTTATTCATATTTTAGCATTGTAAACAGGATGAAATTCTACATATTTTTCACACATGTATTATATACCATATTGATATTAAATGTCTTTAAGAACTCCAATTCAAATCCTCTTTTACCTGCCAGTTATAAGATGTAAGCTTTTCTATGTTCTGGCAAAAGTTAGGGCAGAATTCCAACTTTTTCAAAATTTGGCAATTTGGTTTCATTAGGGAATTATTAAACAATTTAGGGACAATTTCCCTCACATTTTCCTCACACGTAATGGAAAGTTTTACTATTCAGTTTTCTTTCCAACTTCTATTCCTAAGTATCCCTTACTTATTTTGCCCTTTCTTCTCAAGTACTGTTTCCTTCTCTTTCTTGTACGTTTACCCTTTTCATTTTTTCTTCATTGTTATTCTTTATCTCAAAAATATATCAAAAGGAAAGACTCATTGGATCCCATAGAAACAACTCAAAATGTCCCTGAGAGCATTAAAAGCTGTAGATCTAAGTCAGCAGTGCTGTGTTTCCCAATTAATTTTAAGGAAAAGTTTTACAAGATGTCTCAGAATGATTGCCTTTCTCTATCAGTTTGTGCCAGTAGGCTAAAGATGGAGAATGGACCTCAGAGGACATCTGAGGTCAAATACATCTACCTAACCCCAAGACACATGTCTGTCTGTATTTTTAGACTGATGATTTCATAAATATCACTTCTGTTTTGAATCTATTTCATATGGCCAATTTTGCTTATTCATGTGTGTTTAAACTTGAGGTTTGTGCTTTGTGTATTTGAAACTCAAGCTGGCATATCTCCTGGAAAAGAAGGGATGACTCCTTTCCAGAGAAGAAAAGAGAGAGCCTGACATTTTTTGCTGAAGGTCTTTGACACTAGACAGAAATTTATATTAGTATCAAACTGCTGGAGCTCTGAAAGGCCTTTAGTCCCCACCTTCCTTTTAGAAGAGACATTGTCAGCTTAAAATTAATTACTAAAATGTGAAACAAATCAAAAGACAAAACAAATCAGGCTGTTAAGACAAACATTAAAAATCAAATTATGCTCTCAAAATAGGCAATTTACAGCTTGGAAGGGTAATTGGCAAACCTGAAATGCATACAAATAGTCGAAATTACTGACTCAAGTGGTATATTACCTATTGGAGGGTATAATGTGACAATGACTCTTGAAGAAGTGTAGAGATTCTATCATTTTTCATGATTTACCAGCAAAATATGGTATAATACTCTGTTTAAAAGAGTCTGAAGGAGGATTAAATTGAAGAAAGAGCTTTGGCTGAAAGAGAAATGGATGTTGAAGCTATATGTCAGGAAGAAGCATGGATCGGTTTTAAATTTTTACAGTCCAGTGTTAAAGGAACACTTTTTCTGGAGGCAACTGCTGACCACAGTGTTTCAGTAAATCATTTAAATAGATTTATCTTACTGGCTTTGGAAAATAGGACAAGAAGCACCCAATCTGACAGCTGAGCTATCAAATGTGGTGTTTAAAATCATCTCAGGGATCAAGTTCCGATAACCTTTACATGTTTTTTCAACAAATCCCACTTCAAATTCTAAAACAAAGAAGTCATTTTATGCAAATCTAGCACTTTCATATTTGCAACATATTCCTTTGTACATTGGGGTAAAAACCAAAACAATTGTTCTCTTGAAATGGCAATGTTTACCATTTTGACAGCAGCAATGTAAGAGCAGGAGACAGCGGTCAAATATGGCCCAGAGCATGATTTTAAGTATCGGGGAGGGCCAATCTCTGTGTGATTCTGATAGACATTCTTTTTCTTTGGGGCCTCCTACCTATTCTGTTAGCTCTAGTCCACTATTATCTTCTAACTTTGGATTTTTTTTTTAACCATGTCATTGAATATCCCCTTCTCAGGGCATATGTTTTTCCACCTTGCAGACAGATTCAAGTCACAATCATATTTTCCCAGCTTGGGCTTGTGAATAGTCTTATGATTAGTAAGGTCACTTGTTTTCCTATGTGTTTGACATAACCTAGACTAGAAGAGAGTTTTTTTTAACAGCTTTATTGAGACATGACTAACATGCAATGAACTGCCCATATTTTAAAGATATAGTTTTGAGAGATGTTTACTACATCTGTGAAACAATCACAGTCCAGATAAGAATGTATCATATCACTCTCAGATTTTCCTGGTATCTCTTTCAAATCCTTTGTTTTCATTCTTCTCACACCTTCTCACCAGGAAGCCACCAAGAAAATCTTTATTGCTATAGATTAGTTTGTTGTTTCTACAGTTTGGGGGCTTCCCTGGTGGCTCAGACAGTAAAGAATCTGCCTGCAACGCATGAGATCCAGGTTCATTCCCTGGGTCAGGAAGATCCCCTAGAGAAGAGAATGGCAATCCACTCCAGTATGCTTGCTTAGAGAATCCCATGGGCAGAGCAGTCTGGTGGGCTACAGTCCATGAGGTCACAAAGAGTTGGACACAGCTGAGTGAGTAAGCACATCATATCATGTCTAGAGTTTTATATACACAGAACCATACAGTGGATGGGCTTCCTAAGTGGCACTAGTGGTAAAGAACCCCCTTGCCAATGCAGGAGACATAAGAGATGCAGGTTAGTTCCCTGGGTCAGGAAGTCCCCTGGAAGAGGGCATGGCAACACACTCTAGTATTTTTTTCCTGGAGAATCCCATGTAAAGAGGAGCCTTGCAGGCTGTAGTCCATAGGGTCGCAGAGAGTTGGACCTGACTAAAGCAACTTAGCACACGTGCATACAGTGGATACTCTCGTCTTTTCTGTATTCTTTCACTCAGCATAATTATTTTGAGATTTATCTATGTTGTTTTGTGTATAATTGCTGATTCCTTTTTATTGAATTGCATTTTGTTATATGAAAATACCATACTTTGTCCATCTGTTCATCTGTCAGTGTATACTTGAGGGGTTTCCAGTTTTGGACTATTGAAAATAAAGCTGCTTTGAACATTTATGTACAGTTCTTTCTATTGATGTACACTTTCTATTCTCTTGGAAAATATCTTGAAGTGAAATGATTGGATCATATAGTAGTTATGTTTTTAACTTTATAAGAAACTGACAAACTGTTTTCCAAAGTAGTTTTTACCATTTTACATTTCCATCAGCAGTGTATGGAAGTTCAAATTTCTCTATATCTTCTCCATGACTTAGTATGATTAGTTTTAAAAATTTTAGCCATTTTAATTAGTGTGTGGTGGTAGTTTGTAAAAGTCCCTCAGTTGTGTCTGACTCTTTGCAACCCCATGGACTACACAGTCCTTGGAGTTCTCCAGGTCAGAATACTAGAATATTGGAGTGGGTAGCTATTCCGTTCTTCAGGGACTTTTCCAAAAGCAGGGATTGAACCCAGGTCTCCTACATTACAGGCAGATTCTTTTCCAGCTGAGCCACCAGGGGCGCCCATGAATACTGGAGTGGGTAGCCTATCTCTTCTTCAGCAGATCTTCCCGACTCAGGAGTTGAACCGGGGTATCCTGCATTGCAGGTGGACTCTTTTTACCAGCTGAGCCACCAGAGAAACCTGTAATGGTAGTTTAGCATTGCTGTAATTCGTATTTTTCTACTGATTAATCATTTTGAACAACTTTTCATGTTCTTATTTGACATTCTTATATTTTCTTAGTAATATGGCTGTTAAATCTGTTGCCCATCTTAAAATTGGATTGTTGTCTTATTGTTGAGTTTTAAGAGTTCTTTGTATATTCTGGAAGCATGTTCTTTTATCATATATATGCTTTGCAAATATTTTCTTTCATTCTCTGGCTTGCTTTTTGTTCTTCTAAAGCTATCTTCTCAAGAGCAGAAATTATTGTGATTAGATCCAAAATATCAATTTAATTTCTCTGAATCACTCTTTTTGCATAATGTTGAAAAAATTTACCCAAAGTGAAGTTTCTCTGATGCCTCTAGTGGTAAAGAATTTGCCTGCCAGCTAGGAGATCTGAGTTCAATCCCTAGGTAAGAAAGATCCTTTGGAGAAAGTAGTGGCATGCCACTCCACTATTTTTGCCTGGGAAATTGCATTGGCAAAGGAGCCTGTGGGGCTACATTCCATGGGGTTGCAAAGAGTTGGACATGCCTAAGCAACTGAGCACAAAAAACAAACCAAAGGCACAAATATTTTTCACTTACGTTTTCTTCTCAAAATTTTATTATTTGCAGTTTTACATTCAAGTCCATAATTGTTTTTTAGTTAATTTGTGTGTGTGGTATAAGGTAAAATTTGAAGATTTTTTTTTCTTTTTGTTTATGGACGTTTAATTATATCAACACCACTTGTTAAAAGGACTGTCCTTTTTTCCCCAAATTGTCTTCTTAGCGGAGTTCCTAATGAGAACTCACAGCCAAAAAATATTCACTAAATAATACCCATATTATAGCATAACTTCTAAATGAGCATAAAAGAAGTGTTTATAGGTCTACTGTGTAAGAATAAGTTTAACTTGACCATCAAAACTTCAACAAGTGTCCTCTAGCATAATCAGCACTTGGAAAATGTTTGTGGCAAAGTGAATGAATAAATGCACTAATAACTGGCCTAGTAGAATGTGTAGGTCATTTTTCCTAGTTTCTGTCTAAGCCTATAATTCCTTTGTCTTCTTATAGCTGCTTATTTCAATTGACATGGTACTTGGAGTTTATCGAGTTTTTCCATAGGGACTGAGGGTCTAGGGTTTCTATAGAATTTAATCACTTTTTTTGTAATTTTTGACCCCATATTTTACAATGTTCCTAAGCATGTCCCAGGCAGGATTGAGTCCCAGTTGCCAACGATGACAAAAAGCTAGTTAGTATATAATGTATGGATTTATTTTATCCTTCCTTCCTCACTTTTCCTATTCCTTCTATTTTGCTTCCTGAATCAGTCCAGAATAAACTACCTTAATGTAAGTTCTGGTCTTAGGATCTGTTTTGGGTCCACTCAAAGTTTATGGATGAATTACTGGCAAAATTTTCTAAAAAGCTGCCAAATCCTGACTATGAATTGAAGGATTTAGTTAATTGGCAAGCTGATGAAAACTTAGCTCAACTTCAATTTTGTAATATTGATTTTAGACAAAATTAAAAATAGTCTTTTATACAAACTATGATACTTAAGATGTTTTATTTGTATTGAATGTGAGTCTTTGAAACATGTTGCTGTTGTTCGGTCTCTAAGTCATGTCGATGCTTTGCGACCACATATACTACAGCATGGGTTCCCTGCTGGCTCAGATGGTAAAGAATCTGCTTGCAATGTGGGCGATCCAGGTTTGATCCCTCGGTTGGGAAGATCCCCTGGAGAAGGAACTGGCAATCCACTCCAGTACTCTTGCTTGGAGACTTCCAAGGACGGAGGAGCCTAGCAGGCTACAGTTCACAGGGTTGCAAAGAGTCAGACATGACTTAACAAACCCCACACACACACTGCAGCATCTCAGGCTCCTCTCTCTTACACTGTCTCCTGGAGTTTACTCAAAACCATGTCCACTGAGTCGGTGATGCATCTAACAGTCTTATCCTCTGCCACCCCTTATCCTTTTGCCTTCGATCTTTCCTCACATCAGGATCTTTTCCAGTGAGTTGGCTCTTTACATCAGGTGGCCAAAGCACTGGAGCTTCAATTTCAGCATCAGTCCTTCTAATGAATATTCAGGGCTGATTTCATTTTGGATTTACTGGTTTGATCTCCTTTCTGTCCAAGGGACTCTCAAGCCTCTCACATCTCAAGAGTCTTCTCCAACACCACAGTTCAAAAGCATCAGTTCTTCAATGCCCAAGCTTCTTTATGGTCCAACTCTCACATCCATACATGACTACTGGAAAAACCATAGTTTTGGCTCTACAGAGCTTGGTTGGCAAAGTGATGTCTCTGCTTTTTAATATACTCTCTAGGTTTGTCATAGCCTTTCTTCCAAGAAGCAAGTGTCTTATGATGTCATGGTTTTGGTCACCATCCACAAAGATTTTGGAGCCCAAGAAAATAAAATCTGTCACTTCTATTTGCTATTTTTCTATTTGCAATGAAACAATGGGATCAGATGCCATGATCTTAGTTGTTTGAATGTTGAGTTACAAGCCAGCTTTTTCACTCTCCTCTTTCACCCTCATCAGGAGGCGCTTTAGTTACTACTACAGAGCTTGGTTGGCAAAGTGATGTCTCTGCTTTTTAATATACTCTCTAGGTTTGTCATAGCCTTTCTTCCAAGAAGCAAGTGTCTTATGATGTCATGGTTTTGGTCACCATCCACAAAGATTTTGGAGCCCAAGAAAATAAAATCTGTCACTTCTATTTGCTATTTTTCTATTTGCAATGAAACAATGGGATCAGATGCCATGATCTTAGTTGTTTGAATGTTGAGTTACAAGCCAGCTTTTTCACTCTCCTCTTTCACCCTCATCAGGAGGCGCTTTAGTTACTCTTCACTCTCTGCCCTTAGAGTGGCATCATCTGCATATTTGATGTTGATATAGTCTAAGACTTAGAAATATTAAGAATTATACAGCAAGTAGCAATACAGGATTTTCACACCAAAGACAATTTTGGTTTTAATCTTACCATTTTGAGTCTTATTATTTTTTATTTAGTACTTATCATGTTTTTTCCACTGAATCATTGAAAAAGCAAGAGAGTTCCAGAAAAAAACATCTATTTCTGCTTCTGTGACTATGCCAAAGCCTTTGACTGTGTGGATCACAATAAACTGTGGAAAATTCTGAAAGAGATGGGAATACCAGACCACCTAACCTGCCTCTTGA
>SJYC01131919.1:0-11425 GCA_006408675.1 Madoqua kirkii
TTCATTTTACAAATTCTGGAGATATTTCTGAGATAGTCGTTTAAAACTCTGCAAGGTCAAATTGAAAGAATAAAATTAAAATATTATTATTATTAATAAAATAGTTTAGGGGATAGTTTCTTAGTAAATATATTCAGATGTAGGACTGTTCTAGAAAAACATACTTCAAATAAGTTAGCAATCTGATTTTGGTCACTGGTTGGAAGTGGAATGATCATAGATATGGTTATTAAAAGAACTGAAATTTTGTGATGGTGACATGTGTTATGAGACACAACTTTTAATATGTGTTACAGGCTGACATACATTGTCAGACCTCACAAAGTAGTGAGGTAGTAGTGCTTAAATTAATTGCTGAGTACTGTCAAAACTTACCAGATCTATAATGATGCCCTACTAAATGAAATGCGCCAGATATATTTTCAGATTTTTCATGGTAGGACAGGCACGTATCATTTTGCAAGGTGCTGTGTTCCTTTCACTCCAATTGGTCTCAAAACAGCAAAGATTTGCAACAATGGACCAACATCACAGCTCACCTGCTTCTCAAGATTTTACTAAGCAGACAGCAGATAGTATACTCCAGAGAGGGGAGGGCCAGCACACCTCCAAGGAATGGCCTCAACTTGGCTTGGTTTCTCTTTTTTATATTTTCTATCCCCTTCCTCCCTGGAGCCTGATAGGTTCTGCCCTATGGAAAATAGGGCACATGCCAGCCATTGATCAGGAGTTCAGTTCAGTTCAGTTGCTCAGTCTGCCAGACTCTTTGCCACTCCATGGACTGCAGCATGCCAGGTCTCCCTTGTCCATTACCAACTCCTGGAGTTTACTCAGACTCACATCCATTGAGTCGGTGAAGCCGTCTAACTATTTCATCCTCTGTTGTCCCCTTCTCCTTCTGCCTTCAATCTTTCCTGACATAAGAGTCTTTTCAAATGAGTCAGCTCTTCGCACCAGGTGGCCAAAGTATTGGAGTTTCAGCTACAGCATCAGTCCTTCCAATGAATATTCAAACGTGATTTCCTTTAGAATGGACTGGTTGGATCTCCTTGCAGTCCAAGGGACTCTCAAGAGTCTTCTCCAACACCACAGTTCAAAAGCATCAATTCTGTACTCAACTTTCTTTATAGTCCAGCTCTCACATCCATACTATTGGAAAAAACCATAGCCTTGACTAGATGGACCTTTATTGGTAATGTCTCTGCTTTTGAATATGCTGTCTAGGTTGCTCGAAACTTTCCTTCCAAGGAGTAAGCATCTTGTAATTTCATGGCTGCAGTCACCATCTGCAGTGATTTTTGAGCCCCCCAAAATAAAGTCTGCCACTCTTTCCACTGTTTTGCATCTATTTGCCATGAAGTGATGGGACCGGATGCCATGATCTTCGTTTTCTGAATGTTAAGCTTTAAGCCAACTTTCTCACTCTCCTCTTTCACTTTATTCAAGAGGCTCTTTAGTTCTTCTTTGCTTTCTGCCATAAAGGTGGTGTCATCTGCACATCTGAGGTTATTGATATTTCTCCCAGCAATCTTGATTCCAGCTTGTGCTTCCTCCAGCCTAGCATTTCTCATGATGTACTCTGCATATAAGTTAAATAAGCAGGGTGACAATATACAGCCTTGACGTACTTCTTTTCCTATTTGGAACCAGTCTGTTCCATGTCCACTTCTAACTGTTGCTTCTTGATCTGCATACATATTTCTCAAGAGGCAGGGTAATAACTCCCATCTCTCTCAGAATTTTCCAGTTTATTGTGATGCACAGTCAAAGGCTTTGGTATGGTCAATAAAGCAGAAATAGATGTTTTTCTGGAACGCTCTTGCTTTTTCAATGATCTAGTGGATGTTGACAATTTGATCTCTGGCTTCTGTGCCTTTTTCTAAAACCAGCTTGAACATCTGGAAGTTCACAGTTCAGATACTGTTGAAGCCTGGCTTGGAGAATTTTGAGCATTAGTTTACTAGCGTGTGCTGCTGCTGCTAAGCCACTTCAGTCGTGTCCAGTACTGTGCAACCCCATAGACGGCAGCCCACCAAGTTCCTCCATCCCTGGGATTTTCCAAGCAAGAGTACTGGAGTGGGTTGCCATTGCCTTCTCCAATGCATGAAAGTGAAAAGTGAAAGTGAAGTAGCTCAGTCGTGTGATAAGAGTGTAATTGTACCATAGTTTGAGCATTCTTTGGCATTGCCTTTCTTTGGGATTGGAATGAAAATTGACCTTTTCCAGTCCTCTGGTCCTGCTGAGTTTTCCAAATTTGCTGACATATTGAGTGCAACACTTTCACAGCATCATCTTTTAGGATTTGAAATAGCTCAACTGGAATTGCATCACCTCCCCTAGCTTTGTTCGTAGTGATGCTTTCTAAGGCCCACTTGACTTCTCATTCCAGGATGTCTGGCTCTAGGTGAGTGATCACACCATCGTGATTATCTGGGTTGAAACTTTCCTTCCAAGGAGTAAGCATCTTGTAATTTCATGGCTGCAGTCACCATCTGCAGTGATTTTTGAGCCCCCCAAAATAAAGTCTGCCACTCTTTCCACTGTTTTGCATCTATTTGCCATGAAGTGATGGGACCGGATGCCATGATCTTCGTTTTCTGAATGTTAAGCTTTAAGCCAACTTTCTCACTCTCCTCTTTCACTTTATTCAAGAGGCTCTTTAGTTCTTCTTTGCTTTCTGCCATAAAGGTGGTGTCATCTGCACATCTGAGGTTATTGATATTTCTCCCAGCAATCTTGATTCCAGCTTGTGCTTCCTCCAGCCTAGCATTTCTCATGATGTACTCTGCATATAAGTTAAATAAGCAGGGTGACAATATACAGCCTTGACGTACTTCTTTTCCTATTTGGAACCAGTCTGTTCCATGTCCACTTCTAACTGTTGCTTCTTGATCTGCATACATATTTCTCAAGAGGCAGGGTAATAACTCCCATCTCTCTCAGAATTTTCCAGTTTATTGTGATGCACAGTCAAAGGCTTTGGTATGGTCAATAAAGCAGAAATAGATGTTTTTCTGGAACGCTCTTGCTTTTTCAATGATCTAGTGGATGTTGACAATTTGATCTCTGGCTTCTGTGCCTTTTTCTAAAACCAGCTTGAACATCTGGAAGTTCACAGTTCAGATACTGTTGAAGCCTGGCTTGGAGAATTTTGAGCATTAGTTTACTAGCGTGTGCTGCTGCTGCTAAGCCACTTCAGTCGTGTCCAGTACTGTGCAACCCCATAGACGGCAGCCCACCAAGTTCCTCCATCCCTGGGATTTTCCAAGCAAGAGTACTGGAGTGGGTTGCCATTGCCTTCTCCAATGCATGAAAGTGAAAAGTGAAAGTGAAGTAGCTCAGTCGTGTGATAAGAGTGTAATTGTACCATAGTTTGAGCATTCTTTGGCATTGCCTTTCTTTGGGATTGGAATGAAAATTGACCTTTTCCAGTCCTCTGGTCCTGCTGAGTTTTCCAAATTTGCTGACATATTGAGTGCAACACTTTCACAGCATCATCTTTTAGGATTTGAAATAGCTCAACTGGAATTGCATCACCTCCCCTAGCTTTGTTCGTAGTGATGCTTTCTAAGGCCCACTTGACTTCTCATTCCAGGATGTCTGGCTCTAGGTGAGTGATCACACCATCGTGATTATCTGGGTCGTGAAGATCTTTTTTGTACAGTTCTTCTGTGTATTCCTGCCACCTCTTCTTAATATCTTCTGCTTCTGTTGGGTCCATACCATTTCTGTCCTTTACTGAGCCTGTCTTTGCATGACATGTTCCCTTTTTATCTCTAATTTTCTTGAAGAGATCGCTAGTCTTTTCCATTCTATTGATCAGGAAAGGGGCATGTTTTCGTCCCAATAGAAGTTCCCACTCCAGTCCTTGGATTTTTCCTTTTCTCTCTTTTCACAGACTGTAACCATAATTTTGTACTCCCATTTTTTTCTTCTCTGACTGCCTAACAATTTTATTTCAAAAACACAGAATATTATTTTATTTACTGACATGCAACGACTTTTATAAATTTGCATCCTATCAGGAGGTAATTAGGAATTGTTAGACTATTGGGGAATGTGGTTCAGTCTAGCTTCTGGTCTTTGTTAGCACACAGCAACTTGGACACCACCTTGTATAGCTCACACTACAGAATTGGATACAAATAGGGAGGTAATTCATCAAAAAGATCTTGGAGAAAAATTCACTAGTTCTGTAGCCTTTCCAGCTCCTAATAACTCATAAACTTCTGAACAAGTGCCACAGTGTAATTCTCTAAAAACCCTACCAGTTCTATTTAAATGTAGCTCTTTGTAGATTGTAATCATAGATCTTAACAAATTGTCTTTTTTTTATACAAAATCCTGTGAAAGTATGTATATTGCATCTAATAGATCAGAGGTTAAGTGCTCCTTTTTATTTGTGATCTCATCATAAACATGACAATCACCAAGGGGAAACTGAAGCGTGTTTACTAAAGGGACTGTTGATACATATAGGTTTAGGAACAACCATGATGTAGGACCCTTGGGTTAGTAACAGCAGGGAGCTACCACCTCTAGGCTAGAAGGGAAAAAAATAGGAGAAATTAATAGAAACTGGAAAGAATACCAGTAAGAAAGAAGTTTCTTCATAACAGTTGTGGTCTTCAGTGAAGGTAGAATGTATTCTAAACTCCTAAAAGTGGATGTAAGAATGATAAACAACTAAACAGAACACATAATGAAAAAATATTCTGCAAGCAACACAAAAAAATACACTAAAAGTAGTCATGATGTTGTAACCCTCACCCCCACAGGTCCCCAAAGAGACTTAAGATTTGGGGATACCAGATATCTTGAATGGAGTCATAAACGTGTTTATCAGATCACTTGGTTAAAAAGGTATGTATGCTAAGTCACTTTCATCCTGTGTGACTCTTTGTAACACTATGGACTATAACTCATCAGGCTCTTTTCTCCATAGGCTTTTCCAGGCATCACTTAATTAAATCTAACAACCACTATTTCAAAAGAATGATACGGGATGGTTTTCTTTGTGTGAATTCTGCAAATTGAGTTCTTGCAGAAGGGGAGGAAAACTGGGACTATGAAGGAGGAAGGGAGGTTGCAATCAATTCAAATTTACACCCCTACATAAAAGAGAATACATATGTAGAATACATGTGGTCTGAGTGGATGAGGAAAGGGAAGAAAAAGAACTTTAAAAATCTCAGCCACTCAGTATCTTCTTAGCTACTAAGGTGCCTCGACCTTATGTAGGACTCTAAGCAACATATTTTAATATTTGTGCAGAGACAGAATATGCTGCAAAAGCTATTGGCTACATCTCATTGAATTATTTCCAGGTTAGAGCACAATCAGCTTGCAGCTACATGACCAATTTTATGTCAGAAAAAAATCTCTAATTTTACATTCCAGACGTTTTGCTGCTATAAACTTTTTAAAGCTTCTCAGCTATAACAACAACAACAACAACAACAACAACAACAACCCAAACCAAAACTAAAACAGAAAACTTTGATTTGCAAGGCTCCATATGCATCACTGGGCTTCCCTGGTGGCTCAGTAAGTAAAGCGTCTGCCAGCAGTCTGGAAGACCTGGTTCAATTCCTGGGTTGGGAAGATCCCCTGGAGGAGAACACAGCAACCCATTCCAGTATCCTTGCTTGGAGAATCTCCCTGGACACAGGAGCTTGGTGGCCTGCAGTTGGGGGGCAAAGAGCCAGACACAACTGAGCAAATAAGCACAGCACAGCATATGCAACATTAATATTTCATCCAGAAAGGGAACATCCCCAAATTGGTACAAAAACATAAAGCAAAAAGCTTTGATAACTCAGGTGGAGTTCCACCAAGCCTCTGAGGACATACTTTCATTTGTTAAATGTCTCTTTATGACCCAGGACCAAATATATTAGAGATGTATTCAATACTGTTTGCTTCACGTGTTCAAGAATCTGTCTTCTGTCTCACAGATATGTTGTTATTGTTCTCACTTCTATAAAGAAACTTATGAACTATAAATATTTTATGATTCTATTCTCAGAGACTGAATAAAACCTCTCAGAATCCATTCATAATCCACTTCCTATGTCTCGGAATTCTATTTAAGTTCAAATGTTTTACATGAGAGTGAAACATCCACATGCTTTGTTTTCACAAGGCTACACACATTGTTTGAAGAAAAACTGGTGAGATATTGCTATAAGTTTCAAAGATTAGCATCAGATAATACATTCTCAAAAGCAACTGTCAAAAGTCAATCTCAGAATTTTTTCTCTACTATGAATGTGATTGCTGATTACGGGACACTACGTCTTTACACATTTTACCATAGTATGAAGCAATAGGACCTCAGAGAACAGTAAGAGACCAAATAGCATTGAAAAATGCCCAGAGATTAAAAACATATAAATACATATATTTTCCACCATCATTTATTAGCTGTAATGTAATATTGAGTTTGAAACAGATACTTTTTGCAAATATTATCTCCAATCCTGATACATCTAGAGGGATATTGCTTGAATTTAGTTATTTCCAATATCTAAACTGTTATGCCCTGAGTCTGGATCCCCAAAACTGAGAGAATAAGACGATCACAGTAAGGCAATAGCACAAAGGGGTTTTATTGGTAGCTTGAGCTAGGGCTCAGGTCTCATCCAGCACAGTGGAATCCAACAAGAGCCCCGAGCTCTGGGCTACATTGGTTATATAGGGTATTCTCGTGCGCAAAATTTGAAAAATGGAAATCTCTGGGTCTGATTGGTCTTGGTCACCCTCTGGTGAGGGGTTAGGTGTTGAGTTTTAACTGGTTCTCATTTTCCCTGGGCTGGCTGCGAGTCCTGATTGGTTCCCATTTCGCAGGCTCACCATGGGTTCTGATTGGTTCCTGTTTCACGGGCTTGCCATGGGTTCTGATAGGTCCACGGATGGTGGGGTGATTCCCGTAATCGTGACTCCCATCTTCAGGAAACCGAAACTTAGGTCTAATGGTTACTAAAACCTGTCATGGCGCTGGTCTGGCCCCAATATAAATAATATTATGTCTGTAGTAGTTTTCTTTGAAATTTTAAATGTAGAAAAACATCTCTCATAAAAATAAGATATACATTTTTCTTCTGTATTAGTAGAATATATATTCTTTTATATTTAATGTTTTTGGACTAAACTATTTAATAAACTATAGAATAGTATTAATATACATAAGTTATTATTTTTTATCATAAAGGCATATGGAATTTTGAAGTTCTCAGAGAGAGCAAGTTAGAAATATTACAAATATATTTGATGGACTACAAATTCAGTTGATATAGTTTACTGAGGCTAAAAAGAGTCAGTTGATAAGTGATGATATAAAATCATAGTTTCATCTAATTCACAGTTTCATAAAATTATTTCTAATGGTATGATCCAACAGTGAGAATTTAATGAATGAGTAGAGGCAGCTGAAAAAATATATATTTCAACTGAGAGTTGAAGATGTTCCAAAGATAAGAAATAAATCAACTCTATTTACCTTAATAAATAAATAAGTGATATTTATTAAGTTTAATGGAAAACTGAGTTTTTCACTTTCTTTTACCTCAAGATAGACCATGAAGAAACACCTCAAATATTATTTAATATGTTTCTTTCTTTTATTGTTGCTGCTTTTTAGTCCCTCAGCTGTGTCCGAGTCTTTGTGACCCCACGGACTGCAGCACACCAGGCTTCCCTGTCTTTCAGCATCTCTTGGAGTTTGCTCCAACTCATGTCCAGTTAGTTCAGTTCAGTTCAGTCGCTCAATTGTGTCTGACTCTTTGCAACCCCATGAATTGCAGCACGCCAGGCCTTCCTGTCCATCACCAACTCCCGGAGTTCACTCAGACTCAGGTCCATCGAGTCAGTGATGCCATCCAGCCATCTCATCCTCTGTCGCCCCCTTCTCCTCCTGCTCGCAACTCCCCCCCACCCCCGCCCCAGCATCAGAGTCTTTTCCAATGAGTCAGCTCTTCGCAAGAGGTGGCCATTGAGTCTTCCTTTTATTAAACCAGCATCATTAAGATATAATTTACATATATAAATGCACCCATTTAAAATATATACTTCCAAGAGTTTTGGCAACCATTGTTAAAAGATAAACTATTTTTGTTTTGTTATCTTTTTGTTTTGTTATCTTTAAGTCCGTTTGAAATCAATGGCAACACTTATTCCTGGCCTCAGGGAACAACTGTTGTGTTTTGTGCCACTGTTGTGTTTTGTGTTTTCTGTTCTAAACTTTATAATTTTCTGTTCTAAACTTTCACACAAATGGCTCATGTAGTTATACTCTGTTGTGTCTGACTTCTTCTTCTCAGTATACTATTTTTGAGTTTATTCATGATGCACAATTAATTTTTTTATTACTGAATATTATTATATTTCTGGATATATTCGTTTCTTTATTCTTTTTCTAATTCATTATTTTTCCCAGCACATTGCTTTGGAAGTATTACAGCTTTAGCTTTTATGCTTAGGTCTGTGTTCATATAAAATAATTTTTTGTGCATAATATTATGTAAGGAATGTCATTCATTCTTTCTAAATCATACTAATTCATCCAGCATCATTTGTTAAAATGCTTTTCTTTTCTTTGGTGACTTACCTTAACATCTTTCTCAAAAATCAATTGACTGTGTGTATGGCTATATTTAAAGACATTATATTCCATTCCACTGACCATAAATTTATCCTTCTCCCAACACTACACAGTTTTGATTACTGTAAGTCTTGAAATCAGATTATGTTTTCAAGTTTTGTTGTTTTTCAAGGTCGTTTTGGATATGTTATGACGTTTGAGTTTTCACATAAATCTTAGAATCAGTTCATCAAGCTCTATAAAAAATAAGCTACTGGGATTTTAATTAAGAGTTCCTTGAATCTATCAATAAATTTGGGAAAAAATGGCTTTGTCTATTGAATTATTGGAGGTGATTTCTTAGGACACATGGTTCGCAGGATGTTGAAGAGCCCGAGCTACTCCATCTTGTAAAAGAACTCCATTCTGCAAAGATTCCAGGCCAACAGACTTAGACTTTGGATATTGCCTAAACTTGCCCCATTGTGCATGAGCCAATCAGCCCTTAGGTTAAACCTCCTGACTTTACATTCAAAAATTTGTGATTTACCTTGCAAGTAAAAAACCCAATCAGAAATCCACACACAAACCCTATAGAAGAGGATAACCAATCAGTAGTCCTTCAGCCTGAACACCCCTTTGTTACCCTTTTACCTGAATATTCCCTATATAAGCAGTGTAACCCAAAACTTGGGGCTCCTCTCCTTAGCCGCTGCGTCAGTAATGGTGGGAGCCCCAGCTCGAGCTTGGTAATAAAAACTCTCTTGCTTTTGCATTGGATGTTGGCTCCCTGGTGGTCATTGGGAGATTTTCCGACTTGGGCATAACAGTGTTAGTTTTAATCAGTCACATCTGACTCTTTGCAACTCCGTGGACTATAGCCTGTCAGACTCTTCTGTCCATGGGATTCTCCAGGCAAGAATGCTGGAGTGGGTAGCCATTCTCTTCTCCAGGAGATCTTCCCAACCACAGGTCTCCTGCATTGAAGCCGAATTCTTTACTGTCTGAGCTACCAGGGAAGCCCGTTGGAGGATACTGAATATCATCAAATGTAAGAAATGATTATTTGTGGTTAACATCTGTACAGATTGATTTTCACATTCAAAAAGCATTTTCTTATGCATTATCCCATTAATCTCTATCATGATTCTGTCAGGTAAGCATTATATTATCATCCTCATTTGATGACAAAAGATTTGATGCTCAGGTGGATTACTTATCTTGCTGAATAGAATGAAATTAGGTTATAATGAACAGTGATTTGAAAGTCTCCTGACTTGAAGTCCATAGGTATTCCTCTGTGCACAGAATTAGCAAATGAATATTAAATTCCAGGAAGGTCTTGTAAGAAATAATAATGATGTGCTGGAATTTTTTCATGCATTTTTAAATAGGACTAACATCTCATGACTTTATAGCACACAGGAACTTGGGTTTTCAAATAATTTTTTTTGTTTGTTTCCTATGAGTTGATTGTCAACTGATCCATAAATTCCAAAACAAAACATGAAATTAAAGCACTCAAAATGACTGCCTGAAATTCATTTAATTTCCCTCACAGAATTAGAGTGAAAACACTTGATGATTTTACTTAGTCTAAGGGCTTTAGAAAAATTGATTTTCAATGCTGATGAAATAATGTTTTAAATGACAAACATTGGCAAGAAGGTAATATATCAATACTCTTAAAGAAAGCATTTTCATCTCCAGATTTAGTCATAAATCTTTGGAACATTGAAATTTAATGTTTGTTTTGTGCCTTTGCAAAATGACATTAACCTTTGATGACTCCAAAGGCCAATGTCTTAGATGGGGATTCCTTTGGTTTAACAGGTCACAATGGGATAGAAAGTCAACTGTACAATGGATTAAACTGAGAAAAGCTCACATTAAAATTCTAAATTCCATTGAAAAAATAATAAAAATCCTAGAATGGTTCTCATTTCCAGGGAAATGCACCATATGTCCTCTGAAACACAGGCTGAACCAAGTGCATTAAGAGAGTGATTAAAATGCTGCCCCACCGTGCTAGAATATCAGTTCACATATGGCATCCTCACCTGTAACAATTTTTTACTTTACTTGGCTTCTTTCATAAAACCAGCTCTTTCTTTTTTAATTGTTGGTCAAAAATAAGATCCATTTACAATAATAAAAAATGGAATACTTTTAGAAAAGATATTTATTATGTTCAAGTTCAATGTCTTATTAACATGTAATCCCTGAAAATCTATTTTTTAATTGTGTTGAAGATATTCAAGTGGTTGACTGAATGAAATGAATTATACACAGAGGAATGCAGTAAGAGAATAAATAATTAGTGTCATTTCTATAGTATGTATGGTAATGAAGCAGTTTTCACACTGATGATCAGATGATGTATATGTTTATAATTACCTATGGATGTGCCATATAACAAATTCTATTCTTCATTATTGCTTCGATATTTTTTGCATACTGTTGGGTTGAATTTTGAAGACCATATTGAAATTAGGGAGATAATAGAGCATGCTGGTTAGCAATGTAAGTTATGAAATACTGGCTCTAAACACTAGCTCATTATGATCATCACCGTTATCACCTCCTTATGGATAATGTTCCTGAAAAACAAGTGTAGGTGTGAACATTATTCATTCTCCTCTTAAAACTACAAGTAAGAACATTCATCAGTAAAATTATAAAGTCAGAAGTTTTAAATTTTTTTCCTCAATCTTCAGCATTTACGTTAACACTGAACACTCTGAATCTTTATGTCTTTCAAAATTTAATAGGTATTAATTTCTGTTCTTTAGTATCCAATAGTTTGAATGAAACTCCCAAGAGATACCAAGTTAGAGGCTTTAT
>SJYC01131920.1:0-46722 GCA_006408675.1 Madoqua kirkii
TTAGCTTTCCAAAATTACTATGAATAAACTACAACTCTATATCTTATCTCAAAGCCTTGGAAACAATAAAATACAAGGTATCTATTTTTCTGCCAAAATCCTTTGTTTTCTTACATATAGCTGTTGTTGGTCACCAAGGGAAATGAGACATCAACAACAGAAAATGGGAGAAAATATCATTAAAAGCATATGTATTGGACTTCAGTGGTGGTGTAGTGAATAGGAATCTGCCTGTCAATACAAAGGGACACAGGTTTGAACCCTGGTCCAGAAAGATTCTGCATACCGCGGAGCAGCTGAACCCATGCACCGCTATTGAAACCTATACACCTAGAGCTTGCACTCTGCAACAGGAGAAGCCACCTCAAGGAGAAGCCAGGGCACCTCAGTGAAGAGTGGCCCCTGCTTGTCACAACTAGAGAAAGTCCATGCAAAGCAACAAAGACCGCAGTGCAGCCAAAAATAAAAATTTTTAAAGGCATACATCAGTTCAGTTCAGTCACTCAGTCGTGTCCGACTCTGCAACTCCATGAATCGCATCATGCCAGGCCTTCCTGTCCATCACCAACTCCCGGAGTTCACTCAGACTAGCGTCCATCGAGTCAGTGATGCCATCCAGCCATCTCATCCTCGGTCGTCCCCTTCTCCTCCTGCCCCCAATCCCTCCCAGCATCAAAGTCTTTTCCAATGAGTCAACTCTTCGCATGAGGTGGCCAAAGTACTGGAGTTTCAGCTTCAGCATCATTCCTTCCAAAGAAATCCCAGGATTGATCTTCAGAATGACTGGTTGGATCTCCTTGCAGTCCAAGGGACTCTCAAGAGTCTTCTCCAACACCACAGTTCAAAAGCATCAATTCTTCGGTGCTCAGCCTTCTTCACAGTCCAACTCTCACACCCATACATGACCACAGGAAAAACCATAGCCTTGACTAGACGGACCTTAGTCGGCAAAGTAATGTCTCTGCTTTTGAATATTCTATCTAAGTTGGTCATAACTTTTCTTCCAAGGAGTAAGTGTCATTTAATTTCATGGCTGCAATCACCATCTGCAGTGATTTTGGAGCCCCCCCAAATAAAGTTTATATATATATATATATAACCTTAAACTTTGTCCTTGCCGTAGGCTGCTTTCACTATTAGATGAAACCATGGACTCCTTTCAGCAAAATGCTCTAAACTTATTCATAATGCGAGTATATAAGGTTATAAAGGAAACAAAATATGTACACAATATAATTTTTTAAATATTCTAGAAATTTTGATAAAATTTTGACAAAATTTTCTAAAATTGATTATGTTCATGGTTGCACTTCTTGGTATATTTAGTAAAAAATTTTGAACTGTATGCTTAGAATTTTAAGTTATATGGTATGCAAAATTTGCAAAAAAAAGTCTCAAAGTTATTGAAAAGTCTATAGCAAACCACATCTAGGTGGTTGATGAGACAAGGAGAAAGGGTAGTGTTTAAGATGTTTCTGTATATGCCTTTCTACATAGTATTTACTTTTGAATCGTGTAAATTGCCTTATCTATTTAAATTAAAATTAATTTTAAAAATAAAAAAATAGGTTCATTATGACCACTATATATGTTTGATTTTGCAGAATTGTTGCATGTTGTCTTCTCTTAATCTGCTAGTCTCTTCTTTTTTAAAAAAATCTTTTTCTTCTTTATCTTCTGAGGGATTTACAGATTTATGGACTTCTTTTTCATGACTCCATCTATTAATATAAATCTACTTTGTTACATTAACTTACAAAACTTTATTAGATTTACAAGGAATTTGAGAAAGGGCTGGAAATGCTATCATAATGACCTCTTTACATATATTTCTTGTTCTGTCGTATGTTCACAAACTCGTAAGATTGGAAAGACAGTGGTTATTACGTTTTCTACCCAATTCCTTTTCTCCCATCTTGTTAAAAGAGCCATGACATTAAAGCGATAGAATTAGATGCTCCACCTGGACTAGTTCAGCCATGTTCTTCACTTTATAAGGACATTTTATTTTGCACAAGACACAAAATCCACATTGAACTAGTATTTTTCTTAAACTTTTCAAAAAAAAGTATTAATCCAATAATTGTGGTTGATACCTTAGTCTCTGTATTTAGTTCTGGAATTTTCCACAGTTTAAAAAGTGCTTAATAATGAAGGAAATGGTATTATTATCTCAACAGGAAGAGCTCTCTGGTCCAAGCAAAATGGGCTTATTACCTCTGGAAGCAGGAAAATGCTCAGTTAATGGCTTATAACCATGATGTGTTCAATAGTCTGTCAGTGATTTAAAGTAAAGAAGAAGGGCCTGAGGACCATATACTTCCAGATGAATATATCTGCACCACAGAAGACTCCTTTGTCACTCATCGCTGACCCTATGATTTCAGGTTACTCCTAGACTACACTCTTAAAGGGTGGTTATTTTCAAAAATGGAATTGCACCTTTACAAAGTTCCATGTTCTTCACTTTATAAGGACATTTTATTTTGCACAAGACACAAAATCCACATTGAACTAGTATTTTTCTTAAACTTTTCAAAAAAAAGTATTAATCCAATAATTGTGGTTGATACCTTAGTCTCTGTATTTAGTTCTGAAATTTTCCACAGTTTAAAAAGTGCTTAATAATGAAGGAAATGGTATTATTATCTCAACAGGAAGAGCTCTCTGGTCCAAGCAAAATGGGCTTATTACCTCTGGAAGCAGGAAAATGCTCAGTTAATGGCTTATAACCATGATGTGTTCAATAGTCTGTCAGTGATTTAAAGTAAAGAAGAAGGGCCTGAGGACCATATACTTCCAGATGAATATATCTGCACCACAGAAGACTCCTTTGTCACTCATCGCTGACCCTATGATTTCAGGTTACTCCTAGACTACACTCTTAAAGGGTGGTTATTTTCAAAAATGGAATTGCACTTTTACAAAGTTATTTTGTAAACACTTTGAGTTTTTTTCACCTAATGTGAGCAGACATGTCTGCTACTATCCTTACTGCCACCACTGCTGCTTCCTAAATAAAATGATATGTATATATATATATATATACACACACATACACACACACATGCACATATATACATATATTTATACATACACAATCAGCCCTCTGCAGATCCCACACTGGGAATTCAACCAACAGCTGTTTGAAAATATTCAGAAAAAAAAATTTCCAGAAAGTTTCAAGAAGCAATTTAAATTTACTGCACACTGATGGCTATTTACATAGCATTTGCATTGCATTTACAGCTATTTACATAGCATTTATGTTGTATTAGGTGTTATAAGTAACCTAGACATGATTTACAGTATATGGGATGATGTGCATTGGTTACATACAAATACTATGCTTTTTGTATATGAGACTCGAGCATTCCTAGATTTTGTTATCCACATGGTTCCTGGAACCAATCCCCTGTGCATGTCAAGGGACTACTGTACATACAAAGGTGCTCCCTGCTTTTCAAAAGTTTGCTGTATACCACATTGCTTTTATGAAAGACCTACATTAGTACCTGTTTTCATAACAGAAAGAAATCCAAAGAGGATTTCCACTTTTACAAAAAAAGGTGAAAATAAAAAATAGTTTTTAACATTTATTTTGCTAATGAGGAATAATTTTTAACAAGGTACAAATCTAAAACAAAAGTCATCTGTTTATCCAAATATAAATATCCAAAACATATATCAAAGCAAAAAATTAATTAAGATATAAAGATATAATTATATACATACAGTGTTCAAGTTTCCATGAACCTTTAGCAGACAGTTTTACAAAATAAGATGCAACCTAAAGGACATTGGGACAATTTTCCCTATAAGTTACTATGTCTTATCTTGTGTTTTTCTTTATATTAGTTTTGTTCCTGAAGAGAAATTGATGGAGAAATCTTTATCTTGTGCATATTTCTCTATGACATAAAATTTAAACATATCTATAATATTGAAAAATGTCACTAGATATAAAGAGTAAGTGTATGTTGATGAAGTTAGCATTTCCAGTACACACATAACATAAGTGGTATGTTTTTCCTCACTGGTGTTCAAGGAGAGCAATTGATGTGTAGTTACTATTAGAGTGAATACTTTCTGCACATAAACATGAGTTTTTCTGCTTTGTTCATTTTTCATTTGTGGAATAAATAAATAAAAACTCACTACTGAAGAAGAATATTTAGAATTAACAGATACATAGTATATAACTATATACAACATAATCAACAAGGATTTAGTGTGTGGAACAGGGCACGTTTGCTCAGTCATGTCTGACTCTGTGACCCCATGGACTATAGCCCACCAGGCTCTTCTGTCCATGGGATTTTTTAGGCAAGAATATGGGGGATAAAAAAAAAAGAATATGGGGGCTGCAATTTCCTACTCCAGGGGATAAATCCCATGGCACAGAGAACTCTACTCAATAGTCTGTAACAACTTAAATGGGAAAAGAATTTGAAGAATAGATATATGTATATATATAAATGCAGCAATTTGCTGTACATTTGAAACTAATACAATGTTGTTAATCCACTGTACTCCAGTATAAAATAAAATTTAAAAACAGACAAACAAACAAGAAAAGCAAAAAGAAAAAAAAAAGTAAAAGTCTTGCTTAAAATAAAGAAAAAAATGTAGGAAATTTCCTGGTGGTCCTGTGGTTAGGATTCCATGAAGGCTGTGGACTCAATCTGTGGTCAGGGAAATAGGTCCCAGAAGCTGTGTGGCATGGCCAAAAATAGAAAAAGAAATGAAAATGAAACAAAAGAAATGAAAAGAAAAATAAAAGTAATATGAGGACTATAGGAGAAAATATTAATCACAGGGGAAAACCTAAGCTCTAAATTGGTCCTGGGGAGATGATAGTAAAGGATCTGTGCCTTCTCATCTCTGTTCCTTAGCAGGGGATAGACATTCATTTCTCAAATGGCCATAGTATCAAAAGCACCTTTTTGTGATTCCCATTTTGTTTTATTTGACATTATAGTTAGGCTTCCCTGATGGCTCAGTGGATAAAGCATCCAGCTGCAATGCAAGAGGCACAGGAGACACAGGTTCAGTCTGATCCCCGGGTCGGGAAGATCCCCTGGAGAAGGAAATGGTTACCCACTCCAGTATTCTTGCCCAGAGAATCCCATGGACAGAGGAGCCTGACGGGCTACAGTCCATAGGGTTGCAAAGAGTCAGACACAATTGAGCAAACACACATGTTTATCAATAATGTGTGCCAGTCAAGAGCAAAACACTTTAAACTCTACTTCTACAATCTTTCAAGATTCTTAAAATAATCCTGTAGAATAAGTATGATGTCTTTATTTTACATTTTAGGAAACCCAAGTTCACAAAATGCAAGTCCCTTGAAGAAAGTCTCATAGTATAAATCAAGATGTAAAATAGTGAATCTGGAATCTGAATTCATCTTTATGTAACGCACATCTAGGTTCTGACCACTGTGTGGTGCCTGGGGCTCCCCGCCTTGGCAGGGCTGCATATTTTTTATCTGAATTCATTTCTTGACCTCCCTTCACCCACAATCATATAAAACAGAGATTGTTAATGAATATTTAATTGAGGAGAATCTGATGAGCATGAAGGTGAAGGTGAAGGTGAAGTCGCTCAGTCGTGTCCGACTCTTTGTGACCCCGTGGACTGTAACCTACTAGGCTTCTCTGTCCATGGGATTCTCCAGGCAAGAATACTGGAGTGGATTGCCATTTCCTTCTCCAGTGGATCTTCCCGACCCAGGGATCGAACCTGAGTCTCCCGCATTGGAGGCAGACGCTTTAACCTCTGAGCCACCAGGGACACCCCTGATGAGCATAGTGATGTTATAAACACAGCTGGAGAAAATGTCAGGAATCCTGGGTTCCAGTCATGCTCTGGCCTCAAGAAGCAATATCACCTCGAATAAAGTAGTTCAGCATTGTGTGCTTCAGATCCTTAAAATATGAAAAGAGGACTATTGACTTGTGAAAATTACATGAGATCTGAGATCTAAAGCACCATGGGTAGGAGCCATTGGCAGCAGGGATAAAATCCATAATCCTGAAACCGATCCTCATTTCAAGCTTAGCCTGCCAATGCTAATATACTAGCAAACTTTTAAAACCTTGCTTACATTCCCTTCTTTGTTTTTCTTTTTTCTTCTTGGAATGGGAGCAACAGGAAATTTTCTATGATCGTATGGAAAGAAAATTGAGTTTGGAACCTACACATAGAACTTAAAGATCATCCTGCATATTTCTTACTCATAAATAGCCATAGACAAAGTAATCAGGGCTTTGGGCAAGTTTCTCAAAAAACGCTAAGAGGCCAGAGCAGCTCAAAGAGTTTAAAATCTTATTTATGATTCAGATCTTATCATCCATTGTTTCTTTATACAGCCACCACAGTACTTTTGTGTGACTTGACAAAATATTGCTTTGATGCTATTTTATACCACACAGTTTGCTCTGCCCTGAACATCCCTCCAGCAGCAGGTGGCTCTCTTGCACTATCCTTCCTGTGATTCAGCCTTCTGACTGCCTGAGATTCACCTCTTGGTGGATGGCAATCTCCTCTAAGTTCCATGGGAGGAGAGGCCAGATAACTCAAGAAAATTCAGAAAATCATATTTCTTTCAAAGTGCTCTAAATGTTAACCTTGTGTTTCTTAATACATGGTGAGCCATAGAATTTTTGCTGTATAAAGAAAACAACTTGCATGTTTTTTCCTCCAGTTTCCCTGATTCAAAGTCTATTATAAGCTGAATTTATAATTCTTGCAAGGATAAATAGCTAGAAAAGATTAAACAATTCACTAACATGCTCATCTATTTTAAACTTTTCTGTCCTCATATACTTGACAGTGATAAGAAAGATGGAAGGGGATGAATTACGCACCACACTGGAATTTTACCAAATCAGGTGAATATTTTTCCTTTCTTAGATAAACATTTATTTAGATCTATTAGATAAGCATTTTTCATGGTGATTCCTGCACATAGTTGGAAACCTCAGGCAGGTTATGTCAATAGTAAATGATTTTAGGTTTTATACTAAAAAATGTTTATATTGGAAAGTAGAAAACAGTTTTATTTTTCTCTACTCTGCAGGTTATTTTCAAAATGTAGAATCCTGCCTCTGCTTTTGCCACATTCCACCCTTCACTTTGGAAGGTGACATCATGAGTGAGGAGTGTTGGAGTTCCCTGTGTTTAGTTGCCTAAGTTTCTGGCCAGAAATTTTATTACCTTGTAAGGTGTAGAAAGTTGTTGCCAAGATAATTAAAACCAAAGCAAAACAGAGCAAGGTTAATTCAAACAAGTAAATAAATAACTACATCCAGTCATCAAGTCAGGAGTCCCAACGCTAACGATATTTACTAGCTGTCAGAAACCAGACAGATTACAAACATGAGTGAAGCACATTAGTGTCATGAAAGGGAAAGTGGGGAAATGGAAAAATGGAGACTTCTAGTCTATCTGACATTATTCACAGTAGAACACATTTACTAAGCAAAATTGAATGTGTGTTTAAAGCCCATGTAGTGAGATTAGAAGAATCTGGACTCTGGTCTCTCCATTATTATTCTATTTTATTTTATCATTTTCTGCACGTTTTATTTTATTTTTCTGCACTATTTTATTTTTTCTGCAATCTGTAGCACTGATAAGGGAAAAAAGAGCCATGGCCAGCTGTGGGCTACACTTGTCACCAGCTATAGAAAATCTGGATGAAGAAGATTCAGATAAAAAAGAGGATTATTTCAAAAGGGACACATTTTAGCAGAGATAACTTCCTAATCAGCTTAGTTTGTTGGGCCTCTAGTTACTTCAAAACAAACTGGAGTCTTCTGTTTTGCATGAGAGAATAGATATCATTTATATGAATTGGCCTCTGCAACATGTATTCTAGTGTGTCCAGCTTTTCCTTAGATGGTAGAAATACTGTATAATAGAGTTCAGGCAAAGAGTGCTATTTCTTTACATAAAAACAGCATTTTTGAAATGCAAGGAAATAATGTTTAGGTCAACTTTTATCTTGATGATAGTCAGAATTTCAGTTAGGTAGATAACTAATCCGAACTTTGCTTCTAAAAAAAAGACTAAACATGTGTTTCTTTTTGTCTATATTATTGCCAGCTTCTCAGTTGTGGGCAAAATATAAAGCCTCAGTTATATTTCTCCCTACATTGCCACTTTTCAAGCCAGTAGCTCCAAGCAAGAATAACTAAACAGGTTTACCCAGTTGGAAAAGCCATCAAATTCCATAAAATAGAATTAATATTGGAACTTGTGCACAGCCAAAGCAGTACTTCTAGGAGCAAAAACACAGCTTCACTCTCTGTGGCAGCAGGTGCCGTTTGGCATGGTATTTTCAGGTATAGAGATTTCCTATCAAGGCAGAGTGTGTGACCTCTAGAAACAGATAAGCTGATTAGAGACCCTATCATTTGAACTTCATGTATGAGGTCAAACACCCTGTCAGCATTCACTGGCAGATAATATTTGATGATAACTCTTCAAACTCAGACCTTTTGTAAGCTTACACATAGTGTTAGCAGTGTTAGTCACTCAGTCATGTCTGACTCTTTGCAACCCCATGAACTGTAGCCCACCAGGCTCCTCTGCCCATAGAATTCTCCAACCAAGAATACTGGAGTGGGTTGCCATTCTCTTCTTCAGGGAATCTTCCTGACCTGGGGATCAAACCCAGGGCTCTTGCATTAGAGGCAGATTCATTATCTTCTGAACTACAAGGGAAGCCTACACATAGAATTCTTCAAATACAATGATGTCATCATGGGCTTGGAATTTTCCAAATTCAATGATACGTCCTAATCTCATTCACATTCAGGTATGTATGTATCACAAGGATTCTGCCGCATGATCAGACATACTCTGAACCAGAAATCAGTAAAGGAGAATAGCAGTTCAGAGCAATTAATGTAACGAGTCCACTTTGCATGGCCCACTATTGACTTAAATAACTTTTTACACTTGGAAGTATTATCATTGTATTTTTGCATTATTGTTTTACCTATTCCTCCAAGTAATTTTGATCAATTTTAATGGATATGTTGAGATGACAACAAAAATTCATCCTTAGAAGGAATTGTCATTTCTGGCCTGTGGAAAGGTCTCAACAATTGTTCACTATGAATTAAATAGATTTGAGGCAGACATCATGACTAAAGCAACTTAGCAGCAGCAGCAGACACCAATAAGAAAAATAAAACATTGGTAAAAGTAGCGATCGTAGAATAAAAATCATGCTCTCAGTATACTGATGAAGAAGGAAATGGCAACACATTCCGTATTCTTGCCTCGAAAATTCCTTGGACAGAAGAGCATGGCAGGCTACAGTCCATGAGATTGTAAAGAGTTGGACATGACTAAGCATGCATGCAGTATACTGAGAAGGAAATCTTTTACTAGAAAATAAGAGAAAGTTTTTCAAAGTGATATTTGAAAATCTACAAACTCCCTGATCGATGAGAACAAAATAAGAAATTCTATGTACCTTAGCATCAGAGTCAGTGCACTAGTTAATTTGTTTCACATTGTATGTGTTCTGGAGAAGGCGATGGCACCCCACTCCAGTACTATTGCCTGGAAAATCCCATGGATGGAAGAGCCTGGTAGGCTGCAGTCCATGGGGTTTCGAAGTGTCAGACATGACAGAGCGACTTCACTTTCACTTTTCAATTTCACGCATTGGAGAAGGAAATGGCAACCCACTCCAGCATTCTTGCCTGGAGAATCCCAGGGACAGTGGAACCTGGTGGGCTGCCATCTATGGGGTCACACAAAGTTGGACATGACTGAAGTGACTTAGCAGCAGCAGCAGTATATGTTCTTTATTTTTTTAACTGAAAACCATTTTCCCCCAAGTGTTAATTTTTAAAAATTGAGGTATAGTTGATTTATAATATTTTGTTAGTTTCAGGTATACAGCAGTAATTCAGTTATACATATATGTACATATATATGCATATATATTCTTTTTCAGATTCTTTTCCTTTATAGCTTATTACAAAATATTGAGTATAATTCCCTTTCCTATATAGTAGGTCCCTGTTGGTTATCTATTTTATATATAGTAGTGTGTGCATGCTAAGTAGCTTCAGTTCTGTTCGACTCTTCTTTGCAATGCTATGGACTGTAACCTGACAGGCTCCTCTGTCCATGGGGATTCCCCAGGCAAGAATACTAGAGTGGGTTGCCATTTCCTTCTCCAAGGTATCTTACTGACTTGAGATCAAACCTGCATCCCTTATGTGTCTTGAATTGGCATGTGGGTTCTTAACCACTAGCGCCACCTGGGAAGGCCATATATAGTAGTGTGTATATGTTAATCCCAAACTCCCAATTTATCCCTTATTCCCCCTTATTCTTTGGTAACTGTAAGTTTGCTTTCTATGTCTGTGAGTCTATTTGTGCTTTGTATATAAGCTCATTTATAATAATCATTTATTTTTAGAGTCCACACAGAAGAGATATTATATGAAATTTGTCTCTGTCTGGATTACTTCACTTAGTATGATAATCTCTAGGTCCATCTTACAGAGATGGGAATACCAGACCACCTGACCTGCCTCTTGAGAAATCTGTATGCAGGCCAGGAAGCAACAGTTAGAACTGGACATGGAACAACAGACTGGTTCCAAATAGGAAAAGGAGTACGTCAAGGCTCTATATTGTCACCCTGCTTATTTAACTTGTATGCAGAGTACATCATGAGAAATGCTGGACTGGAAGAAACACAAGCTGGAATCAAGATTGCTGGGAGAAATATCAATAACCTCAGATGTGCAGATGACACCACCCTTTATGGCAGAAAGTGAAGAGGAACTAAAAAGCCTCTTGATGAAAGTGAAAGAAGAAAGTGAAAAAGTTGGCTTAAAGCTCAACATTCAGAAAACGAAGATCATGGCATCTGGTCCCATCACTTCATGGTACATAGATGGGGAAACAATGGAAACAGTGTCAGACTTTATTTTTTGGGGCTCCAAAATCACTGCAGATGGTGACTGCAGCCATGAAATTAAAAGACGCTCGCTCCTTGGAAGAAAAGTTATGACCAATCTAGACAGCATAGTGAAAGACAGAGACATTACTTTGACAACAAAGGTCTGTCTAGTCAAGGCTATGGTTTTTCCTGTGGTCATGTATGGATGTGAGAGTTGGTCTGTGAAGAAGGCTGAGCTCCGAAGAATCGATGCTTTTGAACTCTGGAGTTGGAGAAGATTCTTGAGAGTCCCTTGGACTGCAAGGAGATCAGCCCTGAGATTTCTTTGGAAGAAATGATGCTAAAGCTGAATCTCCAGTACTTTGGCCACCTCATGGGAAGAGTTGACTCATTGGAAAAGACTCTGATGCTGGGAGGGACTGGGGACAGGAGGAGAAGGGGATGACCGAGGATGAGATGGCTGGATGGCATCACTGACTCGATGGACGTGAGTCTGAGTGAACTCCGGGAGATGGTGATGGACAGCGAGGCCTGGCGTGCTGCAATTCATGGGGTCGCGGAAAGTCAGACACAACTGGGTGACTGAACTGAACTGAGGACCATCTATGTTGCTGCAAATGGAAAATTTTCATTCTTTTTTTTTTTAATGGCTGGGTGTTCTATTGTATAAATGGGATTCCCCCATAGCTCAGTCAGTAAACAATCTACCTGCAGTGCAGGAGACCCAGATTCGATTCCTGGATCACGAAGATCCCCTGGAGAAGGAAACAGCAACTCACTACAGCACTCTTACTTAGAGAATCTCATGGGCAGAGGAGCCTGTATATATAGATGTATATATATATACACACATTTTCTTTATCCACTCATCTGTTGATGGACATTTAGTTTGATTCTGTATCTTGGCTATTGTAAACAAAACTTCTATGACCATTGGGATGAATGTATCTTTTCAAATTAGCAGGAATGTATATATATATATATATATATATATATACCTAGGAATGGAATTTCTGGGTCATATGGTAATTGTATTATTAGTTTTCTGAGAATCCTTTGTACTGTTTTTTATAGTGGCTTCAACAACTTACATTCCCATCAACAGTTGTAGGAGGATTGCCCTCTCTCCATGTCCTCACCAACATTTGTTATTTATGTTCTTTTTGATCATAGCCATTCTAACAGGTATGAGGTAGTATCTCATTCTGATTTGCATTTCCCTGATGATTAGTGATGCTGAGCATCTTTTCGTGTGTCTTCTGGCCACCTGCATATTTGCTTTGGGAAAAATGTATATTTAGTTCTTCTCCACATTTTTTAAACTGATTTTTTGATGTTAAGTTGTATAAGCTGTTTATGAATAAGAAGGAATATTCCTTCTCCCTGCTTTTTATAAAACTTTATTTTTCCTGAAAGAATATAAAGCAAATCCAAAATACCAATAAGGAGTCCATATAAAATTATTTTTCAAGTCCCCAGAAATGCCACTGCTTAATCAGTTTATGTTTTCTTAGTTTGGAAAATAAGTTATTGGCAAACAGAGACCATACATACTTGTTTCTTACTTATCAGGATGCAAGAAAGTGTTCACAGTTTGAATGAGTTATTTTAGAAGAGATGAGTTTTTTCTAAATGAGGTTTGGATAACAGCCTATGTCTAATCCCTATGTGACTAAAGATGCAAAGAATTGCCAGAACAGTTTGGTTCATCAAGATATAAAGTGCAAATATATTATGACACTCTCATAGCACATGTGAAATCAACAGAAATAAACGTTGATCCTTAGGAATCCTTCAAACAGGATCTGTTTCTAAGAGGCAAAGGGGTAGTTTTATGGGCTGGATATATATAATATAGTCAGGATGAATTAAAGGCAAAATGATGTGATGACCAATACTAGTGATTCACTAATTAGATTTTGGTAATTTCATAGCTTGAGTATTACATTTACAACTAAATCTAGTAGATAAACAGAGAGCTAGTTTCACTCTTCTAAGGTTGAATATTGATACTTGTTTAGTGAAAAAAGTGATTCTTAAGACCTGCATTTATGTAAATTTTGATATACCCAATTATTATAGTGCATATAATACAATATCTTTGTTCACACTGGTTATAATTAAAGAAAATATAAGGCATTTCCCCTCAACACTAAACCATTCATTATGGTTAATAAAGTATAAAATATCATGGTTTACTTATTTTGTCCAGTCTTCATTGTTTTCAAAAAATGAGTATGTTAAGCATTCCTTCAACATATCTGTCAAATGCTAAGAGATGCCAGAAAAATCTGTATTGAGAAAAACAATAGTTAAGTAGAGTACAAAATATAGTTCACCTTTAAGAAAAATAAGATAGGTGTTTTGGGTCAATCCCAGCATGAAGAGTCTGCTGTCAGGTAAAGATGTGGGACACTCACCTGCATCCATACTAATTGTAGGAGCCTCCGTAGACATCTCCACTTTTGGAGCCAAAGTTGTCACTGAACTGGTCTTTGTGGTCTTATGATTGCAAGATGCAACTCAGCAACAAGCATTAGGGAACCTTGAAAAGACAGGTTTTATTACTCACAAGTTCTAGAGAACTCATGCCAAATCTGAGGCCACAGAGCACATTTCATATAGACAGAGAGAAAGCAAGTAGACCTGGGGTTCTCCCTTTATTGGGGTCCAGGGTATAGTACCTAGGGCTTTTTGGACTCACTCTTCATTGGTGAAATTAAAACAAAAGAGCAGGAATTAAAGTATGGGAGGACAAAAAGTAGTCAGTCACCTGGTAAATTTTCTAGGTCAGTCAGAGCTTTCTAAACAAAAGGGATCTTCAGTAATGAGGTGGCCTGGCTCTTTATCTGGTTGTGTAGCTGGCAAAGTGTTTGTTCCAGATGGGTGTCTTTGAAGAAGAGGCCTCAGAATCAAAAGCTTAATGTCAGGCACTTATGTTACAATAAAAAATACCAGTAGTCAGGTGCATATGCTTTAAGAAGTGCAAAATATCAAAGTTAAGGGATTTTCTTACATGAGAAGGTATGCTCATCTCTAATACTTTAACAGCAGAAAAGATTTAGTGACATATCAGTAGGTACTGGTTGTTTAGACCAAAATGGAAGAGTAAAATGTCTCTTTTTGAATTTTTCATATTTATATCAGAAAAGTAATTTTTTTCTATTCTACTTTTACTAAGTTCATGTTTGCTTTGGTATAAAATATATTTTATACAAAATTTCAAATGAATTTGGTTCAAGAGGTGAGCTAGCTTTATTTTGTAGCCTGATTATCTCTTCCAAATTGTGGCATAGTCCTTGGTGATTACAGACACCCTAATTCCAGAACATGGTATTGAAGTGTTTGTTCTTAAATGTTTCATGAAGTATCATTAAAATGACTAAGGCAAATATGGAACCACTTACCTGACTTATTAAAAAAGTCTGACATCATTTTTCCCTCTCATTAACTGTATTAAATATGTATGGTCTCATTAATACTATTGGTGTTACCCTTCCCAGGACTCATGATTTTCTTCCTAACGTATTAAAGGGAAATAGTAATTCCTTCTTTAAAATGTGATTAACTGTATACAGAAGTTATAGTAAAAAATACTTTAATGTTTCTTATGTGTGGAAACTGCTTTAAATATTTATGATACAGACAGCAAAAGATCTCAATCTTTGAACAGATTACATAGCAGTTTGTATTTGTAGAGAGACAAGCAATACATACAGTAGTAAGCATATGTTATAGTCAATTGGAAAGTACTAAAGAATAATGAAAAAAACAGGATAAAGGTGATTTGATACACATGGTGAGTATCCAGAGGTGCAAGCTGGAATTTTACAACCAGGTAGTAAGTTTAGGTCGGAAAAGGCAATGGCACCCCACTCCAGTAACCTTGCCTGGAAAATCCCATGGACGGAGGAGCCTGGAAGGCTGCAGTCCATGGAGTTGCTGAGGGTCAGACATGAGTGAGCGACTTCACTTTCACTTTTCACTTTCCTGCATTGGAGAAGGAAATGGCAACCCACTCCAGTGTTCTTGCCTGGAGAATCTCAGGGATGGCGGAGCCTGTTGCGCTGCCGTCTATGGGGTCGCACAGAGACGGACACGACTGAAGTGACTTAGCAGCAGCAACAGCAGTAGTCAGGTTAGGTATTAACAAAAGCTTGACACCAAAACTAAGACAGGCAGGAAGTAAAGGAGTTAGCTGTGTGAAATTCTAGGGAAGAATTTCCCAGACAGGTTCACTAGCTAGGACAAGACTGTGGTAGGAAAGTGCCTGATCAAGCCAGTGTATACCAGGAAATAACATATTAGTATTTCCTGCAGAAATGAGTATAAAGAGATACATGTGACCTAGACACTGCTTCAATAAGTTCACTTCATTCAAAGAATCATCTTTGGCCACTGCTAAGCCTGTTATAGTTTGGTGTATCAATATCCAATATTACACATACATACACACATATACATACACTATAATTGGTGCTGCAGAAATTATATTTCTGAAATACCTGACTACACAGGTAACTCTTTAGGTGGGACTTAATCTTTCAGCAGCTATTTGCAACTTTTTCAGTGTAAGACTCCTAGGACTATGGCACTTCCAGTGATTTCATTCTGCCATCATTTACTGGATCTGACAGAAGTGATGGGACCATTTTCTAGAATAAAAATGGGTCATAGTGGCATTACTGGACTCATTGGAGCTGTAACACAATACACCTTTTAATCAGAGGGGGGAAAAAAGATAAGGATGTGGAGATTCTTTGTTATACTATCCTTTGTTCTTCCTTTTCAATCTTTAGCTTTCATGATGCATTTTGTCATTTTCCCCAGAGCTTTTTTAGTGTCATTCTCAATAAAGATTATCAAAGTGGAATGCTATATCTGGATTCATTGTTATGCTAACCAGTGCACAAGGGTTTTTTCATAGTGTTCCTCTCTTCTATTTAAAAATATCAAGATAATCTAAAAGCATAAAATCTATGCTCCTAAGCCATTTTTCCTGCGCAGATTGACCAATTAAAATATCATCTCAGCATCACTACTGGTGAATGGCACCAATTTATAAAATTGTTTTTATCACAGCCAGTTTCTTCATTAGCAGAACCTGTGGAGGGCTATGGGTTTTGGTGTATGCTGTTAGTGAGAACACATCTACATTTCATTGATTTTAAAACTATTCTGAATGGATGACAATTTCTTTTTCCATTGCACTCTCTCCTCAAGGACAACTTCCCCTTTCCTGTTACAGTAGAAAATGAATTCTTAGCCTGGATTTAATGAGTATAGTAGAGTGTGTGAGTCTCAAAGTTTCAAAAATCCCCTGAAACTGCAAAATGTTGGGAATTGACATTTGCTTTTCTTTTCTCTTTCTTTTTTTTTCTTTCATAGTTTTCTTCAGAGTCAATTATACAGAGTGAAGTAAGCCAGAAAGAAAAACACCAATACAGTATACTGACACATATATATGGAATTTAGAAAGATAGTAATGATGACCCTGTAAGTGAGACAATATAAGAGACACAGAGGTATAGAACGGACTTTTGGCTTCTGAGGGAGAGGGAGAGGGTGGGATGGTCTGGGAGAATGGCAATGAAACATGTATACAATCATATAAGAAATGAAGCACCAGTCTATGTTCAATACAGGATACAGGATGCTTGGGGCTGGTGTACGGGATGATCTGGGGAGATGAGGGCGTGAGGGAGGTGGGAGGGGGCTTCGGCATGGGGAGATCGTGTACACCTGTGGTTGATTCATGTCAATGTATGGCAGAACCAATATAGTACTGTAAAATAGAATGAGGTATTAAAAAAATAAATAAATAAAAATAAAATGAATTAATGTTAAAAAAAAAAGAGTGGGACATAGTATTTAAAGTGATATTTGAGGGTTGAGCATGAGTTAGACAGTAGCTGGAGGTTAAGCATGGCAGGGAGAGGATTTCCAAACAGAATAAAATGACAGAGCAAGGAGATCTAAAAGAACACGGCAGGTTCTAAGAATTACACATGGATTGTTTAGTCCATGGGGGTCCTGAAGAGTCAGACACAACTGAGGGACCTTCACTTTCACTTTGCAGTTTAACATGAAAAGAACATATGGAACATGAGGTGAACTAATTAGACAAGTGTTTACCAAAATGCTCAATAAAACTGAACAAAATCAGGCTGAGGGAAAGTTGTGTAGATGTCCTCTAATCCCACATACCTTTTTCTCTTTCACTTATTGAATTGCCTATGACTGAAATGTTTCCCAGTCAAGTTCTTCTGAGACCGGCCTGGGACTTCCCCAATGGCACAGTGGTAAAAAATCTGCCCATGTGCAGAAGACACAGATTTGATCCCTGGGTCAGAAAGATCTCCTGCAGGAAGAAATGGCAACCCACTCCAGTATTCTTGCATGTGAAATTCCGTGGACAGAGGAGTCTGGTGGGCTACAGTCTATGGGGTCGGTAAGAGTCAGTCGCAATTGAGTATGCATGAGACAGGCCTACCTTAATATACAGATAGCATCCATTATTTTATGAAAATTAATTTGTTATATGTTAAAGAACTGATTTTTTGAAATTGGTTAAGTATGCCCTCTTGCATAGAGAACTTTTGCTCAAATGTAAGGCATAAGTTGTAAGGTAGCCTTGTCGATGTAACCCAGGTCAGTTGATTACAAATTGAAATAATTGCAGTTGAGCTAATGAGGATGTGCTAGCTTTGTAGTGGACTAGACGGGGATTCAGAAGGAAACTCACTGTAGGGAAAAGTTAAACTGGGTTATACTGACAAGTCTGCCTTATAACTTTTGTATAGAAAAACTGGAGTGCATTTAGAAAATCTTTGTAAAAGAGTTTAAAGCAGTGCTATTCAATTTCTAGCGTCCATAGGAATGAGTCACTGGGACTTTGTTAGTAATACAGATTCTGATGCAGTGTATCTTGGTTTAGCTTTGGGATGGAGAACTTCTAACAAGGTCCCAGGTGATGCTGATGCTCTTGGTCCTTGGTCCACACTCCTGGCAAGAAGGGTAGGACATTTCCTGATCATAAATCCTTCTCTGGTCTCTGAGAAGTAAGAGAAACAAGGGTTATTAGACAAACTCTAATATATCCGTGCCCTATCCCTCTGTTGAGTCAGCCTTCACTGACTTAAAATCATCTTTCATCTACTTATAATGAGAGAAAAGCACACTGAAGACTTCAGAAGTAAATCACCACACTTTCCAAATCAGTTTCTGGATACTTAAATTTACATCAAAAGCCAAATAATTTGCACATATAAGATGTCCAAACATCCCAGTTTGCCAGGGGGACTGTCCCATGCCTCAGAAACCTCTCCATCTTGGCCAGGCTGGGTAGTTCACCATCATTTGGAAAACACATTTGCATTATGAGAATTGACATGCCTTTTTAAAGTGTCACCTTAATATCTATGAAAACATCATTTAAAAAATTAAAATGCCATATTTGGAAATAATTTATTTTGTAATGTAGAAGATGAAAGAAGGTAAATAGTCTTTTTTATGGCAATATGACCTAAAACTTACTTCCTGAGATAAGCTGTTAACTCTGTGGCTTTTCTTGTTCTTTCAGTTCTTAAAAACTTGAACCAGAGAGAAAATATTGACTTTAACATAGAAAGTCAGCTTTGTTTTTCACTTTTTACCTATTTTTCTTTGCTTTACTTTGTCTACCTTCTGAGTTTCCCACACTGTTTTCTGATATATTATTACAGTTATTCAAAATATTAATGAAACAGAGTATCTTCTTTTAAGTTATGAATGCAATCAATTTTGAGTCTTTAATTGTAATTTTTTCCATAATATTCTTTTAATTTAGCCTAATATAATGGCACATCAACCAGTAATAGGTACATTAAATTGAATCATGATGCTCATATACACATTTTATGACATAATCAAATATCCTAATGCATTAATTCATATCAATCAGTTAATAAAATCAAATAGGAAACATTTCTCTATTGCTGCTATGCCATATTTGGAAATAATTTATTTTGTAATGTAGAAGATGAAAGAAGGTAAATAGTCTTTTTTATGGCAATATGACCTAAAACTTACTTCCTGAGATAAGCTGTTAACTCTGTGGCTTTTCTTGTTCTTTCAGTTCTTAAAAACTTGAACCAGAGAGAAAATATTGACTTTAACATAGAAAGTCAGCTTTGTTTTTCACTTTTTACCTATTTTTCTTTGCTTTACTTTGTCTACCTTCTGAGTTTCCCACACTGTTTTCTGATATATTATTACAGTTATTCAAAATATTAATGAAACAGAGTATCTTCTTTTAAGTTATGAATGCAATCAATTTTGAGTCTTTAATTGTAATTTTTTCCATAATATTCTTTTAATTTAGCCTAATATAATGGCACATCAACCAGTAATAGGTACATTAAATTGAATCATGATGCTCATATACACATTTTATGACATAATCAAATATCCTAATGCATTAATTCATATCAATCAGTTAATAAAATCAAATAGGAAACATTTCTCTATTGCTGCTAACTGTACTTATCCCATTTGCTAGACAAGATGTCTAAAAGATCTCAACAAATGGACTCTCAGGACTTTTCTACTTAGATATCTGGGACTTGACTGTTACTCTGGGTTTTACTAAGTTGATTGGTTGGTAGATAAATTGAGAATATTCCTAAAATTCCACTTATATGCATCAAGTCTTCCTGAAGTGAAATCATTCTTGTCAAAATTGTAACACATGAGATGATACCCATATTGTGCCCAATCTGATGGAAAAAGTTGTAACGGCCCCCTAGAGTTAACCTGAAATCTTGTGACTCATGACTCAGTATTAGAAGTCACTACTTTCAGTGCACTAAATAGTAATCCACAGTGCTGAAAAAGTTAAAGGTGAATAGTAGAAAAGCGAATAATTTGATTAATTAACAGTAAATACTTTTTGAGTTACTGTTTTTAACCTGGAACCATAGTAGATGTTGTTAGAGATGCTGGTATGTACACTATATGTTATCTTGCCTCAAAGAGTCAAGAAGTTCCTTGCCTTTTTTTAGTAAGACACAACTAGCATAAACTGAAACAATTAAAAGGCAATTAAGTACTCATCTCTAAAGAGTTGTAAGCTACAAACTCAGTAGGATTTTATGTTCAATGTGTTGCCTTTTTCCTTTTTTTGTTTTTAAAAATGTAGTGTGTGTTTGGTGCTAAGCAAAGTACATTATATTCTACTTTAATTGGAGGCTTAGTTCAAACTAAAGCTTAAGTCAAGAAGGAGATTCATTGGAAGAAAGCTGGAGTCTATAATGGCAATGGAGGGTTGATTAAATATACTGCAGGACGGGCAAGGATTCAGCTGGTTCTGATTTCAGGGACAATAAAACCAGAGACTCGAATGCCGTCAGGACCTTCTCTGTTCTGTGTGTGCAAATTCTGTTTTGCCCTACCACGGACCACCTCCAAATGGTGAGGCACATGGCTGCTGACAGCTCTTAGTTTCACATTTCATGGGTTCTACACCAAAGGCTACTGTTTCCTTAGTTGAAAACAAAACATTATACAAAAGAATTCAAACTGCCCTAACAGAGCAGGTAGAGCTCCCACAGAGTAATAAAACATGGTTCAGTAGCCTGAGTCTTCATCTTCTCCATCCAGCCCACTTCCTCGCAGGAGGAGCAGCAGCATCAAGTTTTTTAGACAGAAGCAGGAAATGAGTGTGACAGTATCCAGTGGGTGGTGCAGGAAGAACCCGCCCACAGTTCAGGAGGCACCAGGTTCCATCTCTGGGTAGCAAAGATCCCCAGGAGGAGGAAATGGCAACCCACTCTAGTATTCTTGCCTGGAGAATCCCACAGACAGAGGAGCTTGGCAGGCTGCAGTCCAAAGGGTCACAAACAAAAAATTGGACACAAGTGATCATGCGCACACACACACACACACACACACACACAGCAGAATTAAAATCTGGAAGAACAGTTCTCATAAGAAGGGAATACTGTTCCCCAAAAAGTAAAAAGTGCTGGACAGTTAAAAAAGAAATTCACTGCCTACACAATGCTCATCTGAAATTTACAATGCCCTTAAAAGTAAAATATTTTTATTTTATCAAAAATTATTTTATTTTGTACACTTGAAAAGTAGTTGTGTTCTTTCTTCTACACATTATACTACACTGACTTTCTGAATATAAGGTGCATAACTGGTAATGTTAGTAGTTTAGTTTTACCTTTGACCTTATTGAAGCTATGCTGCTGCTGCTAAGTTGTTTCAGTCATGTCCAACTCTGTGCAACCCCATAGATGGCATCCCACCAGGCTCCTCTATCCCAGGGATTCTCCAGGAAAGAACACTGGAGTGGGTTGCCATTTCCTTCTCCAATGCATGGAAGTGAAAAGTGAAAGTGAAGTTGCTCAGTCGTGTCCGACTCTTAGTGACCCCAGGGACTGCAGCCCACCAGACTCCTCCATCCATGGGATTTTCCAGGTGAGAGTACTGGAGAGGAGTGCCATTAACTTCTCTGTTGAAGCTATGCAGTCTCTCCTTAATGACCAATTTCTGAGATCAGCTGAATAATTTTTTTAGTCCCTTGCCTCATCTGAACTTCAAAACCTGTCCATATCTCTTTTTTGGCCCCACCTGAACTGGACTTTTACTTTGGTCTCTTCCTTAGATGTCATGGTGCATGTGTGTACCTGTTTTAAATAAAGTGTTTCTCTACCCTAGATTGTCATTTCAGGCTGAGTTCTACATGTGTAGCTGTGTAGGCTGGTAACTGCCCAGCTTCTTAGAGTGCTGTTCTCCAAATGAATGCAGCCTCCTGGAATTCTGTAACATGGAATTTACAGGCCCCATCTCGGGCCTATGCATCTTTCTCATTAATTCTGCTTGGTCTAACCTGTGATATTGTTCCTTCCAGCCTACTCCATTCTGTATTTCCCTCCCCTCCTCTGTCTAGACTAACTGCATACTTTCAAAGGCTGAGTTTTTTCTGGTCCTTCTCAGAGTGATAGATATTTTATATAATAAGGTAAGTTAATCGGATATAGAGATGTAAAGGATTTCTTGTCCAATATATAGTGAACTCAGAAAGCCAAGATGGTAACTCTAAAACAACCTTTCCAATTACTCAAAACACATCCTCTAATCTAATTGAAGCCAGATGGCTAAGCTGGCAGCTCTTCCTGCCTTTGGACAACCATGGGTCCACTGTGTAGACCATGTGTTATCACTCAGGGCTTCCTATAAATTTCATCTCCAAGCTCCAGTGAAGGGATTAGTGAATTATTGTGTGTATGGAAGGACCTAGCACATACCCATTAATGACTATATTGATATTTATAATGGGTTATTTTCCCTTTCTCAATAAAGATAAATTTTGTAGATTTAAATCAGTAGTACTGTTTTTCCCCTCAGCATTATGTAACCATAACAATACTGAAGTGTAATGATAGTTTGCTTATCTATTACTATTACTGAAATAGTTGAAAATAGCTTAGAAACAATTTTCTGCTTTCATTTAGCTGAAAAAAATGTCAGTTTCTATAGCTTCCTTTTATGCACATAAGAATGCTACTCTCTTGCAGACATTATTATGGAGGGAGATCATTGATCATGTCCTCAGGGTAATAAATAATTACTCTACTAACGTATTGCTCTGAAAGAAACTGACATGAAGTAGTTTCAAATTAACCACTGCTAATTGCATGCATTGTTTCATACTTATTACTGCAATCTGATTAACATGATACTGAATAGAACTGGCAGGAGAGGTTCTCTCTTTTCTATTTTAAGTTGTTTAGTTAAAAACTTGACTATATGTGGAATATACATTGACTTAGACGTTTAAAAATTTAGTGCTGAGGTAAACAGAACTAGGGTGGTATAATGACCTTGGCCTCTACTTGATTTTTTTTCATGAGTTTATGTTTGGAAAATGGAAAGATTTATAGATTTCTAATAGGAGAAAAATGTCCATTATTAAATTCATAATGTATTCTAAATTTAAAAGCTGTAAACTTCTGATAGCATCAAGTTCAATAATGTATTTGACCTAAAAAAAAAGTTCCAACTCACAATTTAAAATTGAATTTGGAGGGAAGAGTAAAAAGATAAATTCTGGCCTGGTTACTAATTTATCATGAAGTTGTAAACAAGTATTGGGGCTGGTGCACTGGAATGACCCAGAGAGATGGTATAGGGAGGGAGGTGGGAGGGGGGTTTAGGATTGGGAACTCATGTACACCCATGGCAGATTCATGTTGATGTATGGCAAAACCAATACAGTATTGTAAAGTAAAATAAAGTTATATATATATATGTAAAACTTTTAAAAATGGTATTCTTATTGTCCCAAATGATTGAGATGATATGAAATAGCAGATAATGTTATGCTTATAAATGTGACGTTAATTACCTCAATGAGCATTTTTATCTGGTATTCTATTGCTCTCTCCTGAGTTCAAATGCAAATTATATACTGACAAATTTTGATAAAAGTTTCAAATCTATATTTCATGTACCTTTGTTTTATAAACACTTAAAGAGTATTCTCAGCGCACTAGATTATATTCTGTGTACTTTACAGTTACTAACTCATTCAATTTTAATCATGACCCTCATATCATAGGCACTATTAATATCCCTATTTTAATAGAGAATAATGTTGAAGTAAAAGAAGTTAAGTAACTTTCTCAAGATTAGAGAGTTAATGTACGGTAGAGCTCAGATTCAAGTCCATAGAGTCTGGCTCCAGAAGCCACATGCTTTACTGATATACTGTGTTGTTCAGCATTTGGCCCTGGAATATTTGAACATCATGGCAATTGGCAAGGTATTGATAAGATGTAGTTCTGTGAACTGTTGCTGTTCAGTCGCTCAGTTGTATCTGCCTATTCGTAACTCCATGGATTGCAGCATACCAGGCTTCCGTGTCTGTCACCATCTCCTGGAGCTTGCTCAAACTCAAGTCCATTGAATCAGTGATAGCATCCAACCACCTCATCCTCTGTTGTCCCCTTCTTCTCCTGCCTTCAATCTTTCCCGGCACCAGGGTCCTTCCTAAAGAGTCGGCTCTTCACATCAGGTGGCCAAACTATTGGAGCTTCAGCCTCAGCATCATTCCTTCCAATGAATATCAGGGTTGATGTCCTTGCAGGTCAAGGGACTCTCAGGAGTCATCTCCAACACCACAGTTCACAAACATCAATTCTTTGGTGCTCAGCTTTCTTTATAGTTCAACTCTCACATCCATACATGTTTCTCAGCTATTTGTAAGGCCTCCTCACACAACCATTTTGCCTTTTTGCATTTCTTTTTGCAAAAGTTTTGTCAATGGTGGCATTGAAATTAATTGCTATGTTGTTATAACTTTAAATTGTTGGCCTGGACTGTAATGTATAGCTGATCCTGTTCTCTAATTTTAGAATTCTCATCTACCTATGGACTCCTGGCCTTTCTTTAAATCTTTGTGCCTGTCTTCATTCTATGGCCAAGCAGTTGCTCAATACCCTCAACCCTAGAAGTTCACCTACGATCCGTAGTATCCTGTAGGCCCCTCATACTAGCTTGGACTATGTATCCTTTACCAACTCTGAGTTTAATGGCCTCACACTGATAGCCGGAAATCAGCCATGGTAGAAGTGTTTACAACAGGGAAACTAGAAAATGCGTTATCCCCCTCCCCTGCTCCACCCTGTGGGAGCTCTGGCTTGCTTCCACAGCACTGCCTACAATGTACTACCATTATGTCCCAGCATGAGCATATCCCAGAGCACTCAAGTTTTCACACATGTTCACCCATGCTCCCCGATGGCATTAGGAAGTCCACATTCATGAGACTGAGCTGATCCTGGACCCCACAGAAGAACTAAAAATGGACACATCTCAGCGATGAGACTATAAGGGAATCCTCTTAGGCAAGGGAAAGCACTATATCACGCTCGTGCTTTCCTTTACGGGTCTGCACTTATGGCAGACATTACTAATCAATCATGACACGGCAGGGCCTGGCCCCAGCCCCCAGAATCCTTCTAACTTAGTGCTCTAGAGTCTAGGCAGCCACTGCCCGCCACTCAGATCTGGTGTGTGACATGAAATTATTTACCATCCCCCTTAGAATCAGAAGTTCTCCTTCTTCTCTATGATTTTTCCACACAGTATAATTTATATTGTGTCTCCAAGCTATAGAAAGAGCATTAAAATTACTTCATTCGTGCTTTCCTTTACGGGTCTGCACTTATGGCAGACATTACTAATCAATCATGACACGGCAGGGCCTGGCCCCAGCCCCCAGAATCCTTCTAACTTAGTGCTCTAGAGTCTAGGCAGCCACTGCCCGCCACTCAGATCTGGTGTGTGACATGAAATTATTTACCATCCCCCTTAGAATCAGAAGTTCTCCTTCTTCTCTATGATTTTTCCACACAGTATAATTTATATTGTGTCTCCAAGCTATAGAAAGAGCGTTAAAATTACTTCAAAGGGAAACTAGGTTGTTTTCCTGGCTGATGAATCAGTTATATACTACTTTACAAGATATTTTGACATTTATAATTTACTAAAGACTTATATTCATGGATTGATATTTATCTCTGATCAAAGGTATATGTTTGATGTCAATATTCCCTGGCTAATCAATGAAATTGTATATATTCTTTGTTAGTGGAAAACAATACAATCTTAATGTTGTCTGCCTTGGTGAATCAAAAGAGAGAACTTAGTCTTACTGCAGATCAAAATTTTATCATTAAAACATTCTCTGAAAATAGAAAAAGTCTTTAAAAAGTATTATACATTTTTTTCCTCATCTTCCTCTTTTCCATCCCAAGATCAAATTTTTAGAAAAAACATCCTTAGTTTTTTATGGCTTGGAGAAGGAAATGGCAGGGATGTGATACATTATTTCAATATATATAATTTTTAGAGCTTGAGTAGTTTTGAGGTGAGGAAAGATCATTTGCCTATCATACAATAAAAACCACCTGTAAATTATGAGATTGGGCTACCTATATCTGATATCAGTAAAGTCACTTACTAGCTGCATATATAATGAAGACAGTTTATCTCAAGAAACTACTATCCAGCCACGTGAAAATGGCATCATTGTTGTTGTTGTTTAGTGGATAAGTCATGTCTGACTCTTTTGTGACTCCATGGACTGTAGCCCACCAGGCTCCTCTGTCCATGGGATTTCCCAGGCAAGAATACTGGAGTGGGTTGCCATTTCCATCTTCGGGGAATCGTCCCAATCCAGGGATCCAACCTGTGTCTCACGTGTTGGCAGGTGGATTCTTCACCACTGAGCCACCAGAGAAACTGAAAATGGCATATGCATTTGCAAAATTCCCAAATAATATGAGACTGTGTATCAGTGCAAACTAGAAGCTTATAATAATAGCTGTTCGAGAACAGCAAAGAAAGCTGAAGGTAAATGGAGGAGTCCTTCAAGAGCAAGATCCTAAAGTATGAGTGAAAATCAAATGGTTGAAGAGGAATTAGAATGAAGAAAATGTGTGAGGGCTAGCATGAGCCAAGGCCCAGAGCAAGGACTCGGCATGCCTTACTGAGTAAACAAACATCCATCAGAACACAGGAGTGTGCAGTAGGGGATGGTGATCATAAAGAATGAGTGACTTTGAAGCCCAAACAAAGAGCTTGGGCTTTGTTTAGAATTATATCTTGAGATTGGCCTCATCTCAGTCTATGAAGTCTTTATATTTTATCTCATGTTTTGTTAGCAGAGGCATACTCATCTAGCTATGAATCCTTGCTTTGCAAGGATTATAGGAATTGCAAAACAAGGACAGAATTCAGAGTTAAGAAGCCTGGATTTGAATTCTGGGACTGCCACTTACTAACGCTGAACCTTCGTTTCTCCCTGAGGATAGTATTACCTGGCTACAGAGGCCAGGGAGGTGCGATAATTATGAATAGTCATGTTTCTTCCTTCCCACTCCAGTTTTGTAATCAGTTGATGGAGCAACACAGGCTTTAGAGACGAAGATCAAAATACAGGCTTCTGTGCAGCCCATCTGAATAACCAAGCAAGGTTTAGATCTCTGGAACAATAGAAAGAAAGAAAGTGAAGTTGCTCAGTCATGTTTGACTCTTTGCAACCCTGTGGACTGTAGCCTGCCAGGCTCCTCCATCCATGGAATTTTCCAAGCAAGAATACTGGAGTGGTTGCCATTTCCTCCTCCAGGGGATCTTCCCAACCTAGGGATTGAACCCAGGTCTCCCACATTTCAGGCGAACTTATTGTCTGAGCCACCAGGGAAGTCCTGACATAGTAGAGTTTCTGCTAATCCTGAACCGAAGGGGTGACAGTATCCATTGATTATCAGAGATCTGACTGTTTTCATCAGTATGTGAGACAGATATCTTTGGAAACAACCAGAAATATTTAAGTGATGGAATAAAACATTTCCCAGGTTTGACTTTGGCAAGAGTAATTGGAATAAAGGGCATGAAACAGCATATTACTATCAAAATGCACCCATTTTTAAACTCCATGCTAGAGCGGCCAGTGGAAGTATAAGACACCCCAAACAGCAAGTGAAATTATCACAGACTGATAGCCTGGGAGGGTCACAAAGGAGAGAGAAACAATCAGCTGTACTTGGAAGCAAGAATGAGCAGGAAAGGTTTAAAAGCCTGGGTGGTTCAACAAAGCAGGAGAAACGGGCTCTATTCTGTCTGTCTAAGAGCATGCAAGTGAATTCTTGGATCTGGCTGCTGGAAAATATATGAGTCATAACCTAGGATCAGCTGGATATAAGAGGTTTCCACCAGCAGTCCATGAAAACCAGTGCTTTTAAGCATCTATTGGGCCATGACGACAATCAGCAAGATGTTTAAACAGTTGATTCCATTGTCAGCACAGCCAGTTTTTAACTATATCACAAAATCTGGCCTGGAGATGAAGCCCGAAATTATTCCAACCCTGCCAGAAATTCCCTTTCTGTTACAAATTTCTGCCCCAGTGGGGTTTTCATAGTTTTGGCATTTTTGTTATGGATCAGTGAATCAGCTAGCCTACAGGCCAAGGAGAGAGAGAGAGAAAAAATTAAACCTCCTAAATAAAAGTCAACCCAGTTAGGATGTCTTCATCTATTTTTCGGTGGGAGAAAAATACAGCTGGGTTCACGGACTTTTATCAAAAGCAAACATCGCTAGTTGGACAGGTTTTTTGTTTTCCTGACTCTGAAGTTTTGGAGGGCATAATAAAGACACAGCCTCAGCAGCATCACTTAGAAGATTTAGTTAGTTATTTTGCAAAGCTTGGGTAGTGACACTTCTGCAAAATGCACAAGCACATGAGCAAACAGAGATGTGTGAATTCAGGAAAGCAGCCAAATGCACATCAGAGCTGAGGAATGTCACAGTGAAATGAAGGAAACTTGTAAACACCTATCAGTATTTTTAGGTAGAGAAATGTTCTAACATATTGCCAGTGGGTGAGGCCTATGCGTTCCTTTCCCCAAGCTTTAAAATCAACTGATATTAAAGGTGATTTGAAAACAATGAAAAATGACAGCTTTATTAATCAGGATGGTGTGTGTAAGAGAGTGTGTGCGTCCGTATGTATGCCGGTGCACTACGTGTGACTGGCTGCATGGACAAACTGCATTTACAATGCGTGTCTTGTATAGACGAGGGCGCCCTCTACTGATTAGAAATGATATTAAAGGTAAACTGTAGCGAGTCGCTTCTAGGGTATCGCTTGTGTACCTTCCAAAAAGCCAGACATTTTGTTTACTTCTTTTTTAGACCATGAAAGATTTTTTAAAGGGAACTATAGATGCCAGTCATACAACTTAACTTTCGGTAAAAAGCCTTCAGCTGTTAATATTTAAAAGCACATCTATATTTACTCTTCAACCTTTTAATATAAAGGTGCTTTTGCCGTAACACAATTAGACCACAAATGTCTACACGACTCTAATGAAAATGTGTGATAGAGATCAAAACAGCACTTGTCTGTTACAGTACTTTGGTTCACCAGACATTATTTTTCCCTGTTGGCTGTATTATTTGACACATTTTTCCCAAACAGGAAAGACAGTTTTCAGAGTGACAATTGGAACTAATTCTTATGAGCATATTTAAATGGACTATATTTTAATATACATAATTAAATCATATTACTCTGGCCAGCCTAATTATACATTAAGATCCATATATAGTCAAATATAATATGGTTATATATTAATAGCTCTTTTTGGGTTTAGATATCTGATTTCTAATTTTGTGTTTTTGTAAAATATAGTTTAACCCTTCAATCATTTAAATCACTGGAAGAAAATGAAATATAGTCAGAAATACTGTTCAGTTATTTTCAACAAATCTGGTCAAACAATATTATGGGATAGTCTTACCTCTGAAACGTTGATTACTAGATTGTTTATTATTAGATTGCTAATCACTCTGGCCTTTAGCAAAGATTAACATTTTTCTTGGAAATTGACTGAAAATTTCTTTTCTTTTTTTTTGAAGTTAAAAAGGATCCTTTGTGAAATCAGTATTTTTCTTAGAAGTAAACTCCCAGCTTGATACCATATGTTGGGAAAGATCTACATCTGAGGTTAACATGGCAAGATAATTAAGATGTGAGAGTGATGGAGTTTCAACATCGGTCACCTTTTGACCACCAACATTGATTTTATTTCTCTGTCGATGCCCCTTTCCTCTCCCTTGATCCATCATGCCTTCTGTGATTCCAGTGTGAAAGGATAACCTTTGCCTTTTGTCGGAGGATAAAATGTGAAAAGATAAACCAGGTAAATCTCAGATAATCAATTTACTCTGTCTAATAACAGGTACCATTTATGGAATGCCTAACTGTGCCAATTTCTTCCCCCTAAACAACCTAAACCTTACTAGAAACCTGCAAGGCAAATGTCATTCTCTCAGTTTGTTAGCTGGCATTCTTTCGCTAGCAAATGATAAATCTTACTCAAACGAAGTTAAGAAGAGGAGGACTCTTAGAAAGACACTGGAATGTCTCACAGAATCCAAAGGTCAGGTAGTGTGACTTTCATGGGTTCATTATAAGTTAACTAAGGTTAAAAACTCACAGTCTTTACTTCTGAGTATTAAACTGAGTTTAGATACTCGGTTCATTTCTGACCCTGACTTTTATTTTCTTTATGACAGAAAATCATTGTTGCTGTTTTTCCTCATTTCCCCACAAATCTCTGAGTAAAAATAAATGTCAGATCAATTCATAAGCCAGATAAATAATTTTCATAAACCTGCTACCTAGCTTGTAATACCTTCAGTCTAAGGGAATGCACAGTAACCATCTCTAACAAGTATGATAGAGTTTCACATTGGGTTTTTATTTCTGTCACTTGTCTGATGCCTCAGCAAGGCACTGGCAGAGGCCCCTGGCACCCCACCCCGTCCTCCTCCCACGGTGGAGGGCTGGTCCGTGCACCGACTAGGGAGATGGCCACAGAAGTAGGCTTGTAGAGACTGCGGCAGCAGACACGGCTGTGTCTGTCCTCACAGTTGAAGCAAAGCTCCACTCTGCTGATGGAGCGAATGGTGGCTGAAAGTCAACGCTCCTAATCTTGTTTAACTGCCACCATCCTTGGAACCTACCTTTGTTTGCTGGACTCTGAGATTCTGCTCCAGTGTCCAGCTCCATATAGGAATGCCCTGAACAGCAAGCCTGACTGATCAATCTCCAGATGGAGAGCAGGTACCAGGGGGCCTGGATTAAAATATGAGATAGTGAGGGTGAGGATAAGGTAGGAGAAGATCCCTCAGGAAACCTCATTTCTATCCTCTCCTAAGGACGTTGTTTGGGATGGGGAGGCCATGATGATAGATAGACTGGGCTTGAGCTGTGTTGGGAAGGGCAATTGGCGTGCAATCTTCTGACCCCTACTAGGCCACGTAAGGGGCTTCCCACGTCTGCTCGTGGTAAAGAATCCACTTGCCAGTGCAGGAGACACAAGACATGCAGGTTCGATTCCTGAATTGGGAAGATCCCCTGGAGGAGGAAATTGCACCCCACTCCAGTATTCTTGCTTGGGAAATCCCATGGACGGAGGAGACTGGTGGGCTACAGCCACGAGGTCACAAAAGAGTTGGATTCAACTTGGTGACTCAACAGCAACACCACCACCAACAAAGCCACGTAGAAACAGACCTACAGGCTCAAATACTTCCTCATCAAGACATAAAGAGTTCACACAGCCTGTGCTGGACTTGTTGCCTGCTGGGGGAATATCTATCCCGGTTTTCAAGCTCAGTGTAGGCTCCTTTTTCTACTTAAGACTGTCTGTGTCAGTCTGGCACCTCCACAGCCTACTGCTATACTGTCCTCCATGGGGACTGAGTGGGGTCCTTCCACTGTGGCTTGAGAGGAGATAAGCAGACCAGTTGTTACAGGGAGAGACCCCACCCCCGACCCTAGGGGATGCCCATTATTGGAGCTGATCTTGTTCTATCTCTCATCTTTGAAGTAAAGCTTTGTTCCATCCAGTGCTTGACTGTGTTGGGTTTTCCTGTGTGACTTCAATACCACTACACAATGGGCAGAAGTGTTTGGTAGTCAGCTATAGTGATGATCTCTGCCATCCCTCGTGTAGTTGGAGTCCTCCTTGGGATTGCTAACCAGTTACAGGGTGTTCTGACAACAAGGTGGTTCTGCAATTCCCTTATGACAAAGACCTGCTTTCATTAGACGATTCTTCTATCACCAGATGAGAGCTAGATCTTGTTGTATAGTTTATTGGAAGTGGACACGTTCACGTAGTCTATGTGTACAGTATCACTCAGAACACAGCCACTGGCAGGATGCATGTGTGTGGTACCCCTTGGAGCTGTGCAAGAAGAAAACTGCTGTTCTTAGGGTTTATCTGTTCCTGGAGATGGGTTATCAGGGTCTGTGACCTGTTCAATGATAAGTAATGGATACATAATGTTTAGACACAGATATAAAATGAGCTTTCCTGGTGGCTCAGAGGTTAAAGCGTCTGCCTGCAATGTGGGAGACCTGGATTCGATTCCTGGGTTGGGAAGATCTCCTGGAGAAGGAAATGGCAATCCACTCCAGTATTCTTGCCTGAAGAATCCCATGGATGGAGGAGCCTGGTGGGCTACCGTCCACGGGGTTGCAAAGAGTTGGACATGACTGAGCGACTTCACTTTCACTTATTAAATGTGTGCAGGCAGAGGGAATTTAAGCAGACCTGAAAAAGAAATGTTTGCCCATTACTTATTGGAAGGAATTATTTAGTATGCTACATTTTAAATGAGTTAATTTAGCTGTCAAGGAAAAAAAATATCCATGGAACAGTATGCTCATGTACACTCAGCAAAGTAACAGTATTGTTCTGATGTAGAAGACGTTGTTGTTGTTTGGTTGCTAAGTCACATCTGACCCCGTTGACTGTGGCCTGCCAGGCTTCCATGTCCTTCACTGTCTACAGGAGTTTGCTCAAACTTATGTCCATTGTGTCATTGATACTATCCAACCATCTCATCCTCTGTTGTCCCCTTCTCCTCTTGCCCAGTGAGCCAGCTCTTCACATCAGGTGGCCAAAGTATTGGAGCTTCAGTTTTAGCATCAGTCCTTTTGAGGAATATTCAGGGTTGAGTTCCTTTAGGATAGACTGGATTCCTTTAGGATTCCTTTAGTTTGATCTCATTGCTGTCTAAGGGACTCTCAAGAGTCACCTCCAGCACCACAATTTGAAAGTATCAATTCTTTGACACTCAGACTTCTTTATGGCCTAGCTCTCACATCCATACATGGCTTCTGGAAAACTAACTTTGACTATACAGACCTTTGTTGGCAAAGGGATGTCTCTGCTTTTTAATATGCTGTCTAGGTTTGTCATAGCTTTCCTTCCAAGGAACAAGCATCATTTAATTTCATGGCTGCAGTCACCATCAGAAGTCATTTTGGAGACCAAGAAGATGAAATCTGTCACTGTTTCCATTGTTACCCCATCTATTTGCCACAAAATGATGGGACTGGATGCCATGATTTTAGTTTTCTGAATGTTGAGTTTTAAGCCAGCTTTTTCACTCTCTTCTTTCACCCTCATCAAGAGGGTCTTTTGTTTCTCTTTGCTTTCTGCCATTAAAGGAGTATCATTTGCATATCTGAAGCTATTGATATTTCTCCCAGCAATCTTGATTCCAGCTTTTGCTTCAGCCAACCTGGCATTTCACATGAAGTACTCTGCATATAAGTTAAATAAGCAAGCAGGGGTACAATATACAGTCTTGGCGAACTCATTTCTCAATTTTGAACCAGTCTGTTGTTCCATGTCTGGTTCTAACTGTGCTTCTTGTCTTGTGTACAGGTTTCTCAGGAAGCAGGTAAGGTGATCTGTTATTCCCATCTTTTTCAGAATTTTCCAGTCTTTTTTTTTGCGGTGGGAGGAAGTCACACAGTCAAAGACTTTAGTGTAGTCAATGAGGCAGAAGTAGATATTTTTTCTGGAATTCCCTCGCTTTCTTTGTCAACCAACAGATCTCTGGTTCCTCTGCCTCTTCTAAAGCCAGCTTGTATGTCTGAAAGTTCTTGGTTCATATACAGCTGAATCCTAGCTTGAAGGACTTTGAGCCTTATCTTGCTAGCATGTGAGATGAGCACAATTGTGTGATAGTTTGAACATTCTTTGGTATTGCCCTTCTTTGGGATTGGAGTAAAAATAAACCTTTTCCAGTCCTGTGGCCACTGCTGCGTTTTCCAAATTTGCTGGCATATTTAGTATAGCACTTAACAGCATCATCTTTTGGGATTTGAAATAACTCAGCTGAAATTCCATCACCTCCACTAACCTTGTCCATTGTAATGTTTCCTAAGGCCCACTTGACTTCACAGTCCAGTATGTCTGGTACTAGGTGAGTGCTCACACCATCATGGTTATCCGGGTCTTTGTATAGTTCTTCTGTATATTCTTACCACTTCTTCTTAATTTCTTCTGCTTCTCTTTGGTACTTGCTGTCTCTGTCTTTTATTGTGCCCATCCTTGTATGAAATATACCTTTGGTATCTCCAGTTTTCTTGAAGAGATCTCTAGTCTTTCCCATTCTATTGTTTTCCTCTATTTCTTTTTATTATTCATGTAAGAAGCTATTGTGCTGTGCTATGCCGTGCTAAGTCACTTCAGTCTTGTCCGACTCTTTGTGACCTATGGACTGTGGCCTGCCAGACTCCTCTGTACATGGGATTCTCCAGGCAAGAATATCGTGGCATGCCCTCTTCCAGACACTCTTCCTGAGATTCCAGGGATCAAACCCTTGTCTTTTGCATCTCTTGCATTGGCAGATGTGTCCTTTACCACTAGCACCACCTGGGAAGCCTTTAGAAGCTGTTACTCCTCACCATTTCTAACTACTAAGTAAGCAAACTGATTTTTTCAGATATCCAGTTGTGTACTGAATAAAAACAGGCAGTTACTCTGTACCTTTCTATGACTTTGTGTCTTGTAATAAGACTGAGCTCTAATGTTTTCTCTTTGTTCCTTATAATGGCACTGTTTTGTAATAGTTTTCAAAATGTAAGACTCTTGAAACTTTATACTAAACTTTGCTAAAAGCACCCTGTCTCATGGGCTCACTGGACTGAAACTGTAGTTCTGGCTTAAGAGCACAGCCAGCATCTGGCTAAAAGGCACCCTGTCCAGGAAAGGCCTGGGCTGAGCCATTCCGCTGAGCATGTCCCTGCTCTAGTCATCTCCCCAGTCTAGGGAGGTTAGGAATAAATTTTCATCATGCAGCAATCTGGTCTCACTGGGCTCTGTTGGAAAATAACTGTCTATTGCTTCTGGAAAACTCTTAGATGTTTTATTGACACTTGAAGCCCTGTTTCATTTCCTGAGAATTCATTCCCTTGAAAACCTGATGGCTCTTGAAATTTCAACATATAAAAAAATACACTTAACATGTAATACCCAGGGAGATTTACGATTAAATAAAGTTTTGCAAATAATATAGCTCAGTGCTGGAACTTAGGAAACACTTGGTAGACATTATCAATGTTGTCATGATGCTTCTACGTTTAGTGTCCAAGTGAGATTTTGCCAATTGCTCTTCAATTACACATAGAATCTACATCAGTGTTGAATAAATTCAACTAGTCTCAGTGTCAGCATAGGTAACTGTAAAATGATGTGGAAGTTGGTAATTATTCGTCTAATTATTAAAATCCAAAGTTGGTAATTATTCATCTAACTGAAGGACTTAATAAGTGACTGTGAACTCAGTCATCTGTGTAACAGCTGTGTCAGTGTTTAGGATGCTCTGCAAAGATTTGAATTCATGGTCCCACAATTTGGAGTCATGAACTGGATTCAATCCCTGTTGCCCTGTTTAGTAGTTCCTTGACTTGACATGATTCACAGTTGCGGCACAATCCGGATTCTCTACTTTTCCTACTCTTCCTCGAGAAAGATTCTCCAAAGACTTTTTAAAGCCAGAAAGCGGAACAGCAGTTGAGAGTGTGGAATTTAACATCCGATGGGTCTAGTGGAGTTCCATTTCTAACACTCACTAGCTATGTGACCTTGGGAAAGTTTCTGTAAAATTCAGTTTCTTCTTCTGGAAAATGAAAGTAAAGTTGGTATTAGTGTCACAGTTGGCTGTGAAGACTTGACAGCTTAATAAAGAAATGTTTATAGCAATGTGCTTGAGTTTTGAAAAGTTATTAGTTCTAACGTTTAGTATTGTTCTAACATTTAGTATTATCATAATTATTTTATTTTATTTTTGGCCACACCACACAGCTTTCAGGATCTTAGTTCCCTGACCAGGGATTGAACTCCAGCCCCGAGCAGTGGAAGTGTGGAGTCCTAACCACAAGACTGCCAGGAAATTCTGAAATATTATTTTTGATGCTATTTTTTCTCAGTTTTCTTACCTCTAAAAATGAAAAACTATATCAATTTTAGCTATGCTATAGGTTGTTGTATCAAATTGGGCAATGTGGTATATAAAACCAGGTATATAGAAAGAAAATAAATGATTTCTTGGGCAGAAAAATACTTGGAAAAGAAACCAGTGTCAAGTGCTAAGGCTTAAAGACTGTCTTGCTAAAAGACATGTTAATCTTAAGGTTCTTAAGTCTACTACTATAAGAGTAAAAAAGCAAAACTGGGACTGTAGTTAACTTTACTCAGCTATTGCAGCCTGTCAAGGACAAAGCTACATTATCTTAGATCAGCTGGTTAGTTTAGTTAAACTTCTTGGTGTCATATATGTAAAGAAGCCATTTCAGTTAAAATTTCCTTTTTCAAATAACAAATGGGACACTGTATTTTATTGCTATTGTTCTCAATAGTCTCCAGATAGGAAGGCTACTGTTTTTAAATATCCAATCTCTTTTAAGAATCTCTGAAAATTAAAAATCTGAAAGTCTATTAACCTAGCAATACTATTCTTTGAAACCTACATACCTAAACATGTCTTGTTTTTCTTAGACAGATTTACATATTCTTTATATTCCTCTAGACAGATTGCCAGGTTTTCATCCTTTGTAATATAGGGTCTGGTCACTCTGGAGAGCTGCTTAACACTATGTTATGTAGTTTTGGAATCGTTTGGGGAGTTTTTACAAAGATATTTTCCTAAAGTTACTAGGTAGATTATCCTATCTTTTCTTTCAAAATGATTAGAACTCTTGATACAAATGCAAAACAATATGAATAATATATGTTCATATTGAGACTCATCTGAAAATATTTAGTACAACTTATCAAAATGGTGTTCAAATTCAGTTTTTTTTTCCTGTTAAACTTGAATTTTAAACTTGAATTCTGTCAAACTTGAATTTCTGTTAAAATTGTATCTTGAGTGAAAAATCCAAACACATAACAAATGCACACAAAATGAGAAGTGAGTAAGTTGGGTGTAAGGATTGGAGTTAAAAATTAGCATCCTCTCATCTCTTGAGAGTGAAAGTTGCTCAGTCATGTCTGCCTCTTTGAGACTCCATGGACTACACAGTCCATGAAATTCTCCAGGCCAGAATACTGGAGTAGACAGCCATTCCCTTCTCCAGAGGATCTTCCCAACCCAGGGATCAAACCCAGGTCTCCCACACTGCAGGTGGATTCTTTACCAGCTGAACCACCAGGGAAGCCCAAGAATATTGGAGTGGGTAGCCTATCCTGTCTCCAGAGGATCTCCCTGATCCAGAATTGAACCAAAGTCTCTTGCATGGCAGGCAGACACTTTCCCAACTGAGCTATCAGGGAAGCCCTATCTCATCCCTGTGTGACTTCTAAGAACCAATCCTTAATTCTTTTCTTTTTTCCATAATGCTTTCCATGAGACATTGTATCCAGTATGTTTGCTTTAAATTCTTTTCTTACTCTCAGTGACTTTGCTTTTCTACCTTTCTTTTGAAGCTCATATCTGTATTTCCACATATCCACTAGAAAATTCTGTTAGTGTGTTCTATATAACCATTGTTGAACTATCCTATTCACTCTCTTCCATGTATCTGTTTTTTTTTTTAATATTTCCTATATTTTTGAATGCCATATGATCCACCCAAATTTCTAAAGTAAAAAAAAAAAAAACAAAAAACTAAGAAACGTTATCAGCTTTTCTTTTTCACCCATTTCCATGTCTAGGTATCTCTTAAAACTGTCGATCCTGTTAGCTGAATCACAATTTTGGTACAGTTTCTCTCCATTTCTTTTATACTGCACATTATCTCTGTGTCTCAACTCTCCATCTCCTCCAGTATAACCACATAAATGCGGTTCATAAAATATATATCTCCTCATGTGACATGCTCAAAATCCTTCCTAGGGCTCCTATGACCATTAAAATCGAAATCCTCTTGTTCCAGACAAGAGCTGTAATGATCAAGCCTCATTCTGGTCTTTTTTCTTTTCTTTTCTTTTAAATATATAAATTTATTTATTTTAACTGGAGGTTAATAACTGTACAATATTGTATTGGTTTAGCCACACATCAACATGAATCCGCCACAGGTCTACACGTGTTCCCCATCCTGAACCCCACTCCCTCCTCCCTCCGAGTACCATCCCTCTGGGTCATCCCAGTGCACCAGCACTTACACTGCCCCTGTGCCCATTTTTATAGTCTATGCGATGCATTTTATTTGGTATTCTCTTCTTACTTTCAGTATTAAGTGGACAGACTATCACTGGTTCTCTAATATTCTGCCCAAATATTTCTCTGAAGTTTTTTTCCTGACATTCTTTTTTCCATTTCCCTCTGGGGTTGTATGATGTCGCAGCCCTATTGTGTGTGTGTGTGTTGCATGCTTGCATTTATAGCTGTACTTTTTCCCTTATAGATTTGTCTCTGCTATGACAATGAGGAGTTTTGCCACTTATGTCTTTAAAATTCCTATACTTGGTTGATCATGTCGCAAATGTCATTATCTACGTTGAATAAATGAATTAGCAATGAAGTGGCCAGCCACTCCAGACATGAAGATGAATTTTGGAGGGCCTGAAAGCTACCTCAACCATTTCTTGTCTAAAGTGAGTGTTTCTTCACAAAGTGCTTTTCCATGTGGTCATTATTGTATTAAATACACCAGTCAAATGTGTTTTGATTCACAAGCCAATCAAGTTTAGTCAGACTCATTGTTTTTGTCATTGGCAAGAACAGACTTTAAATTTTCTCCCAGGAGTATTTTACATCCAGAAATTATGATCTCCAGAAATAAAGTTTCTTACATCATTTAGCATTGATTCTCTTCCATATAAGTCTTGGCTGAGTTTGGTTTCCAACTATGGGATTCATGTTCAAAACTAGAAGGAACACTAGTTTCAAACTACAAAATGAGTGAATGGACATAGAGGGATGATTACCAGGGTGACGTATGTGTGTGTTTGTGAGAGTTTGTGTCTGTGTATAATGTGTATTCTGATGATCCACATCTGGTATTAACAGGGCTCATAAAACATCTTCTACAGCCTCTTTTCGGGGGCCAAACAATGTTTTACTGTCTCTGCCTGAAAACTATAAAAAGTTGTCTCTTTTGTACATCAGTACAGGATGTGACAGAATTGGTTTGGCCTACTGTTACTTAGTTACTTCTCATAATCCGCCTATTCTCAAATCATTCAGTTCAAGCCCAGAGCTATTGTTCCTGGTACTTGACTATAAAATCATGTATATAACACATGGGGAAAGATGTTACACACAAGGCTTAAAAAAAAAACAGATCCTCAGTTTTAACACTTGTCAGAAGTATTAGCACGTATCACATGGTTCATTGCTATTTAAATAAGGCACTTATGTCTGTGTCCATGTACTATAAATGTGGCTTGACCCAGAAAACTATTCCTCCTGGAGAATATGTGTAATACCAGCCCAAAAGGCACTTGGATACTTTGTTGTGACAAGACTCAAATCTTGGGGCAAGATGTGAAACCGGAGCCGTGCATTTCCACTGGTCAGTAACTCCCAGACACAATTTTGGATGACACACAGAGAACTGCCTTCAGCCCCAGCCCTTTTCCATTTGGCTAATTTTCCTGCACCTGTTAAAATCGTCCTGCATGCCGAGCGTTTGCAGAATCATGACTCTGTGTGTGATTAAACCATGCATCCGTCCCGCCAGACTGCTTGCCTTTCTTTTCCACTGCCCCGGGTGCACTGAAATGGACTAAATACTCAGTGGTAAGAGGTATGATGTTATAAATGGGTGCTACTCTGCTGAGATGAATCTCTGAGGCTCTGGTATAGCTCTGTTCTTGGAATGGCTGCTGTAGCAGGAATGAATTCAGCCACAAATAACAAAAAAATCTAAGAGTAGTTTAAAAGGGGGGGGGTTTACTTTTCCTGCACAACCAGAGGCCTGGGGGTAGGCAGTCCAGGCCGGCACCACAGGGACCCAGAATCTCATTCCACTGAGATTTTTACACACTGTCTTTTGTCCTCATACTTTTCAGATCGTGATCACCAGATGGCTTTTGCTCTTCCAGGCTTCAGCTTCAAGTCTCAGCCTTGAAGAAGGGGCAGGAGAAAAGGGCAAAATGTCTTTCTCTGCATGTATCTCTGTCTTTCTAATTAGGAAGGAAGAGACAGTCTGTCCTGAGACTTCTACTTACATCTCACTGGCCTGATTGGGATACATGCCATCCTAGCTTCAGGGGATACAGAGAAGTAGGAGAGGAGATTTGATTCTCAAACATAGTCAGGATCTGTTGGTACGAATGAGTGGGGTAGTGTGTTTTGGGGTGGGCACAGCTGCTCAATGTTCCAGTGTGCTGGATAGCGCCCATTAGCAGGTCTTCAGATCTGTTCTCCATCCTTCTCCACCCTGCTCTCTGCCCCAGGGCCTGATCCTTATGATTTCATTCAGTATTATGGCATCACTGACTCAATGGACATGAGTTTGAGCAAACTCTGAGAGGTAATGAAGGACAGGGAAGCCTGGCATGCTGCAGTCCATGGGGTTTATTAAAAGAGTTGGACAAAGAGTTGGACACGACTGAGTGACTGAGCAACAACAACTTTCTTATGTCAGGTTCTCTAGAGTGAGGGTGTGGGGCAGATGGGGAATGAGAAGGAGTCTCATAAGAACGTGGTTTCGTGTGAAGTCTAGCTTGATGTGTATGACACAGGATCTTTCAACCTTGAGGCCAGGGAGCAGGGTTTGTGTAGCCCTTCCCCAGTCAGTCATAGATGATGTGTAACTCTCAGGTGCCTCTAGGTAAGGTGACCTCAATCACCTAAGGGTAATCCCTTTAAGAAGGGAACAGGGGTAAGACTTTATCAGAAACACCTGCAGCCACTGGGAACGGACACACCAACCAAATCTTTGAGACAGATTTCAGTGTTGTAACCAATGGCTTACATGTGACTTTTCTGGCTTCCCTTGGATTTGGCTAGTGGGAAGGTAGAGCAGGTCATCAGCAAGAGGGAAGAGAGGAAGGTCAAGGTGTTTATTCCCTTGGCTTCCTCCCTGCTAAGTTTGTTCCCAAGAACTGCCCAGTATATAAGAAAACGTAACTCAGGACTGATAAAGCGATTAGACTCTATGTAAAACAGACACAAGGCACACTAGAAGAATTAAGCTAAACAAAAAAAAATCTCAAAACTTGAATCATGGGCTTTCACAGATAATAAAAATAATTTTGAATTTTTCTCTTCACAGTTGTTGGATATGGAGAAACCAAAATAGCTATTTCAGTTTTTAAGTGATTATTATTTTTTTAATTTAGAAAAGCATTTTCACCCTAAACTGTATGATAAGAAACTGTGTATAAAACAAGAGACATTCCTTAAAATGTTATAGGAGAAATAAGGTCATGGAAATATTTTCATGACTGTGAAGAAGATTCACATATAAATAATTCCCAAACAGATTTCTAGAAAGACTGTTCTCCAGACATTGTAGATCAGGTATAGCCATGACTGAAGAGAGAGCTGAAAATAAAATTAGCAATGTATTGCATTAAAAAATTTCAAAATAAATTCCTGATATTGCAAAAATTTAAAGCAGAACTTAAATACTTTGTGGACCTGGTTATTGCTTTAAGAAGAGGTAAAATTGCTGTATAGCTGATTTATATGCTACATTTAAAATATTTTGCAATAACTTCTGTGATAATTTATTATATATGATTTCATTATAGTATTTAAAAGTGATTTGTAAAATTCATGGTTAATTCCCAAATACGAGGAATGCCTTTAAAATGTCATAAAAAGTTCAGGTGCAACTTTCAGAAAAATGAAGATTCTGTGAGTAGAAATTAATATGATCTATCAAAGAGCTACAGTGTCTTGAGAAAGAATGGCTAGTCTATTGTTGCTGGAAATGGGACCCAAATAATATACAAATATTGATTATAAAATATCAATATATTTGCCTGAAATGAAGGCAAAAATAAATTTTATCAAAAATATATAATATTTTAATGAATTATGTATCTCTTAATTTTATGATTTGTTCCAGAACAATAAGCCTAAAGAGAGCATTGAGACAAGATCAATAAGAATTCAAGGACTTCCCTTATGGCCCAGTGGTTAAGAATATACTGGGGGACATGGGTTCAGTCCCTGATCTGGGAAGATTCTGCATGCCATGGGGCGACTAAGCCTGTGCATCACCATTACTGAGCCCATTACTAGACCTCACGTGCCAGCAAGAGAAGCCACCGAAACTAGAAACCCACCCACGGCAGCTAGAGAACGCCCTCATGCAGCCAAAGACAAATAAATAATCTAAAATAATAACAATTCAACTAAGCTATCTTTAATATTTTGCTGATCTGCAGTCATATAAAAAAGAATAGCTGTATTACAAGTATACATATGAGTATGTATATATACATATATATATATATATATATATATATAGAGAGAGAGAGAGAGAGAGAGAGAGAGAGAGAGAGATCCCATTTCTATTAGGGTCCACTTATCAAGGTAGGAGGACAGAATATGTTTTATTGATGAATTATTAGCTTGATGAATAACCTTTAAATATTAGACATGTGTTATGTCATCCTCCACTTTCTCCTTTGCTCCAGGCCCACGAATGCTAGAGGCCGCACCTGCCTCTCTTTGCTATTCAAGGCAAGTTTGAATACTTGACCTCTGCCAGCACTCTGTGAAGTTTCAAACTTGCCTCTGCCAGCACTCTGTGAAGTTTCAGCCACTGCAGTAAATTTTGTTTTGTCAACAGTGAAGTAAGGATGGTTTAGAACTTATTTGACAGGGTAGTTAAATTTTCTCTATTTCAATAGTTTGAATAATTGAAATAATACTATATAGACTCAGAGTGAAGGCTTTAAAGTCCAATATGAGTTTAAAATCTGACCCCTATCAGTTATTATCTAAGTAGATAAGGTCAAGTTCATTCTTTTGTCTTCAATTTCCATCTCTTAAATAAAGATAATTTTATTACTTCTTTGGGTTGTTGTGAAGGCTAATAGCCTTTAGCCCAGTAAATAGTTCTTCTATAGTAAGCTGTTACCTGTTGTCATTGTTATCATGTCCACAAAGCACATAGCTAGGCAGCACACACAGCAGACCTGCCAGGGCAACATCCTGGGAAGAAATCTTGGTGACGAGGACAGGAGCAAATATGTGGGACTCTGGTCATCCATGTACTCCTGGGTGGACCCAGAAGTCTACCCAAACCAAGTCTATCCAAGTCTTCCAGCCCTGGCAGAAAGGCTGTCCTGGTAGAGTGTAGGTCATGAGGGGTGTTGAACAGTATGATTATAGAACATCCCACCCATTGCCTGACCTGAACACGGGCTGGGATGTGACACCAGGGTGGTGTCACAGGGTGGAGGGACCTTTGCCAGCAGATGAGTCCACAGCTGGGGATTAAGAGCAGCAGCCTCAGCTCCAGTCCAGCAGGGGACTGGGCCCCAGTGGAGCCGAATGACAAGGCAGGATGGCCGGGGGGGTTGCCACATCCGCATTTCTGTTCAATGAAGCTCTGCTCCTCATCTGATGTGATGAGGAGGGTGGTAGAAAAGGCTGTGGCACATTTTCTTGGAGCTGTGCAGGTGGTCAGTTCCTCCTGTTGGAGGCCAGCCTGCTGGGGACCACTCTTTTATCCCTCAAATATTATTAATAATACATGTATCTAGTTTAATGATGATAAGATGAGTTTATGTTTCATTGGCCACCACTTCCACTATAAGACTGTCTGTAAACTTGAATAGCAGTTCTCACTGATAGATTTATAATCCATGTAAGTGTGTAAGAGGGGGCTTCCTTAATACAGGGATATGTTTAATTTTAGTCTTTAGATGATCTTTAAAAAGCAAAGTCCAGTTGCAAGTGTATGCATTTTATGAGGAAAGAAAAGAAGTCACAAATAATTATAACAAAAATATCCTTCAAAGAAAGGAAGATGGTCATGTATTTCATTATGCAATTATAGCAGGATAAAAAATCATCCTAAAATGCCATATTTTGAGATATTAATAGAAAAATTATCTGATTATGGACTTTTGCTTTTTCATTCTCTCTTCACATAAGAACTCTGTACAACTAATTCATCATACATACAAACACACACAATATCATTCAACGAACTGATTTTATGTGCCAAAATTCCACCCCAAATTGCAAATACAAACCCTTAGCCAACAAGAGTTTCTTTATAAGACTCAGATAGCCTGTTCACTGTGTCATCTCTAGCAGGCAGCTGCAAACCACTAATGACACAGAGGAGAAATGAAGAAGAATCAACGTGGAATAGCTTAACAACACTGCATTGCAAACTGATGACATGTATGTGTTGTTCCCTTAGAGAGTGTAATAAATGTGGTTGAAAATTCCACGTGCTGTGGTCCTAGGAGATGCCAAAACAGAATCCTCGTGCTCACTTTCTGTTGATGTTTGTGAAATTGTTAGACTGCTTTTCAAAGAGAAAAGCTAGGGTTTTGTTGGAGGGTATTCAGTTATCTTCCTGTGAAAAATGTTAACTTCATCTTAGTGCTTCAAAGAATAGGGAGTTAATACTGGATGATTTGCTTCTTTATGGAACTCAGACACATAGTTGGAGAGCCTGGTCCAGGTCCACAGATTGTCCTTGTTCCTGCCACAATCCAGTGTTGCTCCTGAAGCGACACAATCTACCCTTGGCCAAGTCAGAACTGACATGACGGAGAAACTGTGGAGGATTCGACTTTATACATCTAAGCATCATGGCTGCACCCCTAGTGTGTTTCATCCCAGGGCAGTAGTGGTTGAGGGATGCTGCTGGGCTTGGACATGTGAAAATAAGCAGAGTGAGCTGTTGTTGGACAGCATCACCAGGACTAGAACTTACCACTGGTAGTGGTGGTGGTGATTTAGTCGTTAAGTCATGCCTGACTCTTGCGACTCCGTGGACTGTAGCCCACCAGCTTCCTCTGTCTTATAGATTTTCCAGACAAGAGTACTGGAATGGGTTGCCATTTTCTTTCCCAAGGGATCTTTCTTACCCAGGGATTGAACCTGGGTCTCCCTTACTACAGGCGGTCTCCTTCATTATAGGCAGATTCTTTACTGACTGAGTCACCAAGGAAGCCTGGAACTTAGCACCATAGCTCTTCCTCCCCACCCCCAAGTTTGGCTATACTGTGTCTTAGTTGCATCATACGGGATCTTTAGCTGAAGTGATGGACTCTCTAGCTGTGGCACACGGGCTCAATGGTTGTGCCATCTGGGCTTAGTTGCTCCTGGGCATGTGGAATGGTAGTTCCCCCAAGCACAGACTGAACCTTCATCCTATGCATTGCAAGACAGATGCTTGACCTCTGGACCACCAGGGAAGTCCCAACACTATAGCTGTTAACTATTTATCCTGATTCAACATGTCTCCTCCCAGTCTTTTGCCTCATCTTCTCGTTGACCCTCTTGCTTCATCTTATGCTGCCTAAAGAACACGGACTTTGTGTACTGTTCTTTGGATTTCCCTGATGGCTCAGATGGCAAAGAATCCACCTGCAATGAAGGAGACTGAGGTTCGATCCCTGGATTGGGAAGAACCCTTAGTGAAGGAAACGGCTACCCACTTCAGTATTCTTGCCTGGAGAATTCCATGGACAGGGGATCCTGGTGGGCTACTGTCGATGGGTTGCAAAGAGTTGGACACAACTGACACTGTCACTGTTCTTCACTGCCCTTTCCGTTCAGAATATCTGATCCTGGCCACTCCCTCTTCCTCTTTCACTCATGAGCTGTGTCTTGCCCTCCAAGTCTTGCTTTGAGTCCTGATTTGCGCTCCACTGTCCCAGTCACAGCACTGCCTGCTTGCACTGGCAGGGCCTGCTGGGACAAGGAGACTTAATACCTCAGAGTCTTACTATCTCACACATTCGAGTCTCTCATTCAGAGCAATTTTTATAAATTATAAAATTCATACAAGAGTTAGGTAAATATTTAAGCAGGAATGAAATGAAGTCCAAGAATTTTCTCTTTCTTGCTCATGACCTGCCTTACACTATTAGAAATGAAATGGCTTAAGATCCAGAGGGCGGCCCTAAACAGGCTCTAAAAATGAAAACAAATATTAAGCATTTTAATGTTTACAATCATTGTTAATAAAAGTAGAGCATATTCATTTCAAAGCACAATTGACATTACCACACAGTGTATTTTGACATTGAACAGGGAATGATTTTTAAAAATGTGTGTGAGAGAAAGGACAAATCAAAAAGCATAAGGAACAGATATAAATTTATGTCTAAAGGTTAGCAGAGAGCTACAGGCCCAGAGAAAGCTTTCTGAAAGGACCAACACACTGTAAACTCTTACATGAAGTTAGAATTATTCTAGGAGAGGACATCCACATTGAATTCCTGAAGAAATCAATAAAATAGCACTATTGGGCTTACCTGGTAGCTAAGCAATAAAAAATCTGCTTGCCCAGGAGCCACAACTGCTGGACCCATGTGCGGTAATTGCTGAAGCTCGTGTGCCCTAGAGCCTGTGCTCTGAAACAAGAGAAGCCACTGCAATGAGAAGCCCACACGCCACAACTAGAGAGTAGCCCCTGCTTGCTGCAAGCACCAGTGGAGACCCAGTGGAGCCAAAAAATAATTAAAAAACATAAATAAAAAAGGATGGTAAGACCTATTTTTCAGGGTTATTATGAACATCACCAGATGGTCAACACTGAAAACAGATTGTAGCCAAAGGTGGGGAAGCCATACAGTCAGCAAAAACAAGACTGGGGGCTGACTGTGGCTCAGATCATGAACTCCTTATAGCCATATTCAGACTTAACTTGAAGAAAGTAGGGAAAATCACTAGACCATTCAGGTATGATCTAAATCAAATCCCTTACAATTATACAGTGGAAGTGAGAAATAGATTTTAAGGGACTA